>PVKU01008619.1:0-43995 GCA_004027475.1 Anoura caudifer | reverse complement strand
TGTGTAACATGCCTTGTATACCTTCCTCCAGATAAGCCATTTCTTTACCTAAGACCCTGCCTTGGTCATTTAGTGGTTATGATTTAATTGTGCTTCCAAATCTCTTTTCAAATCTATCTCCTCCAAAATATGACCTGACCAGAATGCCAACTGTCCAGTAATGCCAGCCTTTGGGCACCAAGCCTGTGACTTCCTGGTGACTGCCAACTGACCAGGATTCTGTAAAGTCCTTCCCCTTACAGGAAGGGCTCCCTCTGTGCTGCACCCCCCCCTTTCAGGGCACCCCTGACCCAAGGGTAGGTAGGACAACATCCATGTCCAGCCGGAAGCAGTTACAAGAAGATGAGACCTTCGTCCATTGTCCTTTATATGATTATAAACTTTGCCAGAGGGAACAGATTCCATGCAGTTTCACCAGAGTACAGGCCCCCACAGCTTTGGTAGAAGAAAATATCCACAAACTCCAGGATATCCAGAACAAGATTAAGAACCAGGACCAACCTTGGGCATCCACCCCTTGGTGGCAATCTATCATGTATTCAGTTTTAGCTCCAGTCTTAGGGCCCCTACTCACCCTTTTCCTTGTCATATCCCTAGGACCTTGCTTACCCCGCACCCTTACCCAACAGATTGAGAACATGGTAACCCACAAGACCACCGTGAAAATCCTCTCCCTCCAGAGACACCATTACCAGAGACTGCAACCCACCCAAATCGAGGAAGAAGAATACGCAGACTATTATGCTGATGCTAAAACAGACACTAGCGCTGTTTAGCATCAAAGAGGGGAATGTAAGCAGCTAACTCCCACTTTGGCTTCTGTACACCCAGCTTCCGATAAGGACACCTCAAGGACACCTCAACGCTAGAGTTATTTTTGCATCAGCTTCTGTACCTCCTGCTTCAGCCACGTAGGATAGGGCATCTGGACAGCTATAAAAGCCTTGCTCAGCCAAGGTTCGGGGCCCAGAATTTGGAGACTGCCTCCTCTGGGTCCACGTGCATAATAAAGCCTCACTCTGTTACTCCGAATCGCGCCAGAGTCATTATTTTCTGCAACAATATCATCTGCAAATAGGGCCAGTGATTCTTGTAAGGGAAAACACAAAACCAGGAGTCTTGTCACAGCACCTAAGGCAAGGGCAAAGCCTTAGGAATCTTCTTGAACTGAAAGAAGCTGAACACTATGTGAGACTTCCACATAGGGTTTCTTTTCTATTTTTGGAAGTTTCCTATACTTATCATAATAACTCAAGTATAGTTTCATATAAATGACCTAATTGAATCCTTTCAGTTGAGGAGATCTGAGAAGGATGCCAGGGCCCAGGAATTGCATTTGGAAGGCAGCAGGACATGTTCACACATGTCTAAGGACATTGTGGAGAACAATGTAAGCTGCGAGCAATTTCTGACCATTAGGTCAGATGACATAGTACTTTATATAGTGAACCCTAAAGATTCCACGAAAACAAACCTAGGTCAGAAACCAAAACAAACCATTAGGTCAGAAAATTCCAAGTGAATGGCAGTCTGGCCTAGGAATAAATTAATCAGGAGGACCAATTTCTACAGAAATGTTACATAAGAATAGAACCACTGTGGACATGCCTCTTAGGCACTCACACATTCTAGCAAAGCTATTATTTTTTTTAAAATAGCAAGTTTCTGTGAGGCTATGGAGCATTGTAACTTTTGTACATTGCTGGTGGAAGTATATAATCATGAAGTTGCCATGGAAAACAGTTTGTCAGTCTTTCCTAAAGTTATACATAGAGTATAACTTGTAGGATGCAATAATAAAACAATTTTTTCTTTTTGCTATTCATGCAAGTCTGCCCTTTCATATTAGTTTTTTTTTCCTGTTTCTTGGGTGATATCCAGGGTATGTCACATGACTTTCTTACTTGTTATTATAAAGTAAAAAAAAAAAATCCTCCTGTCAGTTCTAGTTACAAAAAAGTTTCCATTCAATGAGTGCAGAGAGGAAGTAAGAAAAAAATTGAAGTCTTACATAACTGGTACTGTTATGGCCATCTAGTATTGTCACTTTTCAGGCTAGAAAGTGTGAAAAATAATATAAATGGGGCACTTTAAAATAAAGTTGGAGTTTGTATTCCAAAAGAACTGATTTGCATGTCTTATTCCTCAAACTTTTGGAATGCTTAAACTGGGCAAAATAACCTTTGGACTGGACCTAAAATAGCATAGCATTCCAAACAATGGTTTGCAAAACTAACAGGAAAGCAGACATTACAACTACCAACTGAAAATTTAAAACATTCTTTAGAATTAGCATCATTATATTAGTTTATTTGTACCTATATAAATTCTTTCCTTAACTTATAAAACTATAAAATTCTTTCTATTCATGTAATTATTATTCTTCCTTTTCTCATAAATATCCTTTGCCTTCACCTTCTAATTAGAACACTATTTGAGTTTCTGGTTGAATCTGTGCTTTCAGGATAGCTATTAATTTGAGTCTCAAATGAACACTTATTGCCTGTTATTTTGTTCTTTTGTTATTTTTTTCGAAAGGTGTTTAAAGTTGACTCCTTCTCTTGTGTGGTTCTTTGTGGGTTCTGTAGGGAGTAACCCCTTGTTGGTAAACTTTCACCTGCTATTCTGTTGAAATGTATAAATACATATCCCTGGTCTAGTCACTTTTGACTCCTTTAACATTTAAGCTTTCAATAATATATCTCCAGGTTGTTTGTGATGAGGTTTACTTTCTCCTCAAGAAGACCATTATGATCCAGACTATGGCATCCCCAAATTAGTTCTATCTACTGCATCGCTCACGTTTTGTCTACTGATCTGCTCACATATCCTTTGTTTAACTCCTAAATTCAAGAAGTCCAATCTCTCCCCAAATTTTCTTCACCTTGATGTCAAAGTAGGCCAGTCTCTTGCCTTTTAGATTTCTCAGAAATGAGTTAAATACCTGCTTTATTGCCGAGTTCCAGGGGCTCTGATTAGTCTCACTGAGCCTTTTTGCCTTAGGCTTGAGGTGACAGATCAGAAGCTCTATTCCTTATCTTTGGTGGAAGTATTCATGAAATGCCAAACATTCTCACCAGAAATTCTCTTCCAATTTCTAGAAATCTTAGCCTCTCAAATTTCTTTTGTAGACTGGATGTGGGTGGTTTTCTAAGGATATCCAAATTATTTGGAAGACCTATTTTTATCACTTTGTTATACACCTTGTACTTTGGAAATCATTGGCACCTACTGTTATTGGGATGGCCACAATCCCAAATGAAACAGAAATGAGTAATGTTTTATTTCCAAATATAACAATATACATATTTAAAACCTTGTAATTCACTTGGTATGTGAGTTGTCTATTTGATTTTTCTAAGTGCAGTGTCCTCTTACCCTCCACCTCCAACTCTGGAATGTTGGTATTTTATTCTAGTTACAGATTTAGACAAAACCAGTGTGCCCATGGGACAATAGGAAGAGAATGGGGACAATTGGTCTCCCTTGCAAGATACCTCCAGGCATGTCTTCAAACAAGGCAGAAATACCCTCACAAATACAAGGTGAAGAAGAGCTAATTTGACTGGTAAAGAATACACAGTAAGGGCCAAAAATTGGGGACTGTGACTTAAATTTGCATTTCTCCCTTCCCTCTATTGGCCTCCTCATCCTCCTAGATTCTTGTACTGCTCATTCCATGAGGTCTAGCTCTGATTACACAGTACTTGAGATCATGCTGCCTAGAAGTGATCACTCCCATCCCTGTCACTGATGCACAACACATGCAGCCTCCACCCCTCTTGTGGTCCTTAGCAAAAAAATGGCTGTTCCTTACACCTTTCCAGTGTATGTGTGTGGGGGTGGGGGTTGGGCCTATCTTCTCAGAAGTTAGGAGAACAAGTAGGTGCCTATGCTCATTCTGTTTCAGTGACTCCTGTTCATGTTTAAATTGTACATCTCCAGAAATATTGGAGTCTCAGGAGAAGATATTTGCTAATTGGCTCATAGTATGTATTCTTTGTGTTGGCACAAAGTTGGGAGCAGAGATTTTATTGACTCCCCCTCTGCTTATTCTACTTACATAGTAGTAAGAGGCAACCTTAACATCATCTTAATGGAGTTACTGACAGAGAATGTCCTCAACTGAGTATGAAGGCGGTGATCTGTTTGTGATCAAGTACTGTTCTTTAAGCAATGTTACAACATAAATGCTCTATTTACCTTTATTTTAAAGATTTTATTTACTTTTAGAGAGAAGGGAAGGGAGGGAGAAAAAGAGGGAGAGAAGCATCAATGTATGGTTACCTCTCACCCACCCCCTACTGGGGACCTAGCCTACAATGCAGGCATGTGCCCCGACTGGGAATCAAACTGGCAACCCTTTGGTTTGCCGGCCAGTGCTCAATCCACTGAATCAAACCAGCCAGGGCTCTATTTACCTTTGAATTTAATTTAAACACAATATTTTTTTAGCTTGGTAATATATTCAAATAGTTCAGTCATGAAACAGAATTTAAAAGCTATTTGTAAACAAACAAACAAGCAAAATATAACCAAAGACATTGAAATAGAAAACAGGCTGACAGTGACCAGAGGGGAGAGGGGAAAGAATTTCAGGGGGAAAGGGGAAGGTTTTATAGGAACAAGTATAAAGGACACATGGACAAAGACAAGGGGCTGGTGGAAAAGGGAGGGAGGTGGGGAGGAATGGGGATGGGCTGGAATGGGAGCAAAAAGCAGAAAACTGTACCTGGACAACAATTACAATTTAAAAAATAAAAAAATAAAAGCTATTTGTGTTCTGTTTCCTCATCCCTTCCCTTTCTGAACAATTCAGTCCTGGCACCACTAAATGGGAAAGAGAAAGATAGGTGCCTTTTCCAAAGGAGAGAAAAGAGCTGTGTTGGCCTGAGCAGGGCATGGTGAGAAAGGCACCAACACTGGGAGAGTGGCTCATCACAGAGAGTCTGTGCCAAAGAATTTGTGAGGAGGGCTTCCCAGATAAGAGACAGCTAGGTGAGGGAAACTGGGATTCTATTTGGTTGAAGAGACTGCCCACATGGAGACAATGTTTGGCAGACTACATCAGGATTTCAGAGTCTGAGCAGGGTGAGAAACACATGCATGCAGAGAGTTGCCAGCAATCTGAAGAGGGCACACACACACACACAGGTATAGAAACATAGATGTACACTTCCGGCCAAGATGGACGTGTAGGTGGACACACTATGCCTCCTTGCACAACCAAAATTAAGGACAACAAAGACTTAGAAACAAGAAAACAACCAGAACTGATAGAAAATCGAACTGTACAGAAGTCCAACAACCATTCAACCCAACCGGTAAGAGGGGCGCAGTTGTGGCAGGAAAAAGTGGAGGTTAGTGGACCTGGCATGCAGGCAGCAGTGGCTGACAGATCCCAGGTGTGCAGGCGATGGCTAGCAGATCCCAGGTGAACAGGCGGTGGCTAGCGGACCCTGGGCAAGGGGTAGCAAAGGGCAGACCCAGTGGGGCCACAAAGGGTGGCTGGCTGACCAGGCGGTCCCACATTCACGTGCAGATAATCCAGGTGAAGGGGAAGTGGTGGAAGGGACTAGAGTCAGAGAGAGAGGGGAGCAGGCGCCATTGTTCCCTCTCAGACCCCACCCCCCGATACAGCGTCACAAGCCAGCGACTGGGCTTCCCTGCCCTGGGGAACATCTAAGGCTCTGTCCCTCACTACATAACAGCTGCAACCAGAACAACAACAACAACAAAAAAAAGGCTCAAACGGGGGAACAAATCAAAGCCCCAGAGCCAATTCATCTAAGGGACGAAGAGATAGCCCAACCTATCAGATGCACAGTTTAAAGCACTGGTGATCAGGATGCTCACAGAATTGCTTGATTTTGCTCACAAATTAGATGAAGAAATGAAGGCTACAATAAGTGAAATGATGGAAAACGCACAGGGAACTGCTAGAGATGGGAGGAAAACTGGGACTCAAATCAATGGAGTGGACCAGAAGGAAGAAAGAAACAACCAAACAGAAAAGAAGGAAGAAACAAGAATTCAAAAAAATGAGGAGAGCCTTAGGAACCTCCAGGACACCTTTAAACATCCCAACATCTGAATTATAGGGGTACCAAAAGGGGAAGAGGAAGAGCAACAAGTGGAAAACTTATTTGAACAAATAATAAAGGAGAACTTCCCCAATCTGGCTAAGGAGATAGACTTCCAGGAAGTCCAGGAAGCTCAGAGAGTCCCAAAAAAGTTGGACCCAAGGAGGAACACACCAAGGCACATCATAATTACATTAGCCAAGATTAAAATGAAGGAGAGAATTCTAGAAGCAGCAAGGGATAAGGGCACAGTCACCTACAAAGGAGTTCCCATCAGACTGTCAGCTGATTTCTCAAAAGCAACCTTACAGGCAAGAAGGGGCTGGAAAGAGGTATTCCAAGTCATGAAAATCAAAGACTTACATCCAAGATTGCTCTATCCAGCAAAGCTGTCATTTAGAATGGGAGGGAAGATAAAGTGCTTCTCAGATAAGGTCAAGTTCAAGGAATTCATCATTACCAAACCTTATTATATGAAATGTTAAAGGGACTTATCTAAGAAAAAGAAGATCAAAAGTATGAACAGTAAAGAGACAGCAAACTCACAGGTATTAATAACCACACCTAAAACAAAAGCCAACTAAGCAAACACTAGAACAGGAACAGAAACACAGAAATGGAGATCACATGGAGAGTTAGCAATAGGGGAGTGGGAGGAGGAGAGAGGGGGAAAAGGTACAGAGAATAAGTAGCATGGATGGTGGGTAGAAAATAGACAGGGGGAGGGCAAGAATAGTGTGGGAAAAGTAGAAGCTAAAGAACTTATGACACATGGACAGGAACTAAAGGGGGGAATGTGGGTGGGAGGGGGTTTGCAGGGTGGAGGGGAATGATGGGGGAGAAATGTGACAAGTGTAATGGCATAATCAATAAAATATATTTTTAAAAAATGTAGATGTAGAGTGGATCCAAGATGGCAGAGTAGATGAAAACTGCACTCACTTCCTCTCAAGAACACATCATAATTACAACTAAATTATAGAACAATTAATCTGGATAACCATCTCAAGACTAACCGAACACAAGTCTTACTGATATACAGAAGCCACATCAAGACTGGTAGGAGGAAGGGACACATGAAACCAGCTGGCCCTGCATCCATACGAGGTACTTGAGAATCAGGAGGATGTCCCAACTGCTAAAGTCCCCCATGAAGAGTGTAGGGGTCTCAACCCCACACTAGGCTCCCTCATGTGGAGAACCAGTGCTGGAAAGATGAGCCCACAAAGCATATGGCTGCAAAAATCATCAGAGATTCTGTCTGCCTAGGTGAGAAGAAAGGCTGCAAAAAAACCCAGGTGTCCTCTTAAGTGGACAGAATTTCAAATTTCAGCTGCAGGCACTCACTCTTCATTCCAGCAGAGGGACAGCGGCTTAGAGAGTACCAGAGTTATAAAGGGAGAGACTGAGTTGGGTGGCTTCAGGTAGAAGACTGGAGAGACAGCTTCCAAGGTCTCTGTAATGAGCCTCTCTCTGACATTGCCCATGGATGCCACATTTCTTGGGCTGAGCACTGTCCCCACAAGACATTAGCTTGGGGAGCTGCAGTACCGCTACCCTGGTTTATATCAGAAGCCCTACATTACCCAACTTGCACACGGCTGTAGGTTCTGCCAGCAATAATCAGCATGGGCCCCCATTGCAGTCTTTTTGAAAATCTCTTGAGGAATTTTCAGGCACGCTCAGAGGGTGACAAAGACACACAAGAAAAGGATGAGTTTTGGAGCTTTTGAGAAAGGGCCAATTTACCCCCACACCTTACCAGTGCCAGTGTTTCTATTTTGGGCCCTCCATACAGAGCATTAACCTCAGGGGCTGTACTAGCTCCACCCTGTTTATTCCCTGAGGGCCTGCCCTACCCAACTCACTCATAACTGTAGGCCATGCCAGTGGCAAACACAGCTCAGTGTTGTAGTCTTTCTTTGAAAGCTCTGAGGGAGTTCCACATGAGCATGGAGGGTACTAGACAAACACAGAGAGAAGCTGAGTTGTGTGGTTTTAAGGCAGGAACAATCTTCCCACATACCTGACAGGCACCACCATTTCTATGCTGAACCCTCCCTACACGTGGTAAAACCTTAACCTGCTCTATCCTGATGAACTCTACTAGCTCCACTACTAGAATACTCTCTGAGACCCCACCCCACCACAAAGGTCCCCAAGCACTAGGCAGGTGACAGCTAGCCTTGGTGTACTCTGAAAATTTTGCTGAGTGTTCTCAGATAAAGCATTGGCACAAGGTTTGAATCTGTATTAACCTGATGAACACCACTCACCTTTCTTGTTGACCCCCAAAGAACCTATCTCACACAACCTGCATACCACCAAAGGCTATTTCAGTGGCTGAGCCTAATAGCAGCCTTTGCTGACCTGCCTCAGGCCTGGTACTAGTGGTAGCTCACCTCATAAGCAGCTTGGCCACAACCATGTGTACTGAGGCCCAGCATAGAAAACTACCAACCATGGATCACTGTGTAGCCACTAATAGGCAGCCAAGAGTTAATCCCAGGCTGTGTCTGATATTGACCTGCACTGGAATCACTCCCAAGAGCCTTCAGAACCAACACACATAAGGGCTGACTTCAGACCATAGTAGAACATGACCCAGTTAGTAGCTCCACAACTAACACCCAAAGGGAGATCTCGACAGATGCCAGATCCTGCTGGGGCAAATTTGCTTCATGGGGTCAGCCTAAACTCAGCAGCAGTTCATATACTGTGCTTATGGCCAATTATCACAGCAATCCAGCATGCAGACATGTCAACAACCTTCAAGAGAGCTCACATAACCTGCAAAAGGAACATTCTTCAAGCACACAGTTCAGGTAATCAGGGAAACTGAATCATTAGACCAAACAAGCCACCTACTACACAAGGCCACCCTACCAAAACTGGGAAACATAGCAGATCCATTTGATACACAAAAACAAATACAGAAAGGCAGACAAAATGGGGGAGGTAGAAAATGCCCCAAATAAAAGTACAAGAAATTTCCCCAGAAAAATAAGTAAATGGAATGGAAGCAAGTAACCTGCTTGATAAAGAGTACTTTTTAAAAAATGGTTATAGGGATACTGAAGAAACTGGGAATTTATATAGCATAATAAAGGACAGAGAAACCATGTTTAAAAAGTCAGAAATAAAGAATATAATATCTGAAATGAAGATTACATTAAAGAAATTAAAAGCAGATTAGATGAAGCAGAGGATCAAATCAGCAATTAGAAAAGGTAAAAAAAAATATATCTAATCAGAGCACCAAGAGAAAACCCATTTTTTCAAATAAGGAAAGTTTAAGGGACCTCTGAAATTGCATCAAGTGTAACAACATCTGCATCATAGTGATACCAGGAGAAGAGAGAGAGAGGAAAGGATTGACAACCTATTTGAAGAAATAATGACTGAAAACTACACTAACTGGATAAATAAAAACACACACAATTCCAGAAAGTACAGAGTCTCCAACAAGATTAACTTAAAGAGGCCCTTGCCAAGATGCATCATAATTAAAATGATAAATGTTAAGAACAACAAGAAATTCTTAAAAGAAACAAGAGAAGATAGTTACCTACATGGGAGCTCCCATAAGTCTGTCAGCTGAGTTCTCAACAGAAACATTTCAGGCCAGAAGGGGCTGACATGAATATTCACAAGTGATGAAAAGCAAAAACATACAACAAAGACTATTCTACTCAGAAAGGCTATCATTTAAAATTGGAGAAATAAGACTGAGAAGATGGCAGAGGAGTGAATGTAAATCACACTAACCTCCTTCCAGGGCCAGTGTGGAACTACAACTCAATTGTGGAGAAACCACCCAGAACAAACAACTGAGCAATACTGAGAGAGAACACCTGTGAGAGAAGCTGTATAACCTTGGACAGACAGAAGAATAACCTTTGGCACAACCTGTCTGGTAAGGAGTATGGTAGAGACTCGAGAGGGCTGGCTGGAGGCCCACAAGTGGCAGTGCCAGAGGGACAATTAAGTGGCAGTTTGGATCCCCTTGAGAAGAATGGGGTCTAAATCCTAAGCTAGGGATGCCAGCCTAGAGCACCAAGAGCCCAAAAAGTACACAGATAACAACCAGCAGTGAAAAGTGGCAGGGTTACAGAGACAGACAGCTGGATACTCAAGAGACATTTAAAGAGCCAATGCACATATTTCCATTCACAGCCACTTTCCCTGGGCTCTGGCAAAGGTGGGTGCAGAGTGGACTAGAGAGACTTGAGGGGACATTGGGGACAGAGGCCTTGGGGAGAGAACTGAGAGAGTAACTGCCTGGATTTTGGTGCTGAGCCATCCCCCATAAGGCAGCAGCCATCCTGTTCAGGCAGACCACTCTCCTTTGAGCAGCAGCAGCCTGAGGGAAAACAATAGCCCCCAACCAAGGAGGGATTCAACCCAGCCCTATGGTGCTTCAACCTGACTGCTGAGTGCAAAGTGACTAGATTAATAACAAAAGGAGACAGCCAGGGACAGCAGATCCCTGGAATTATCAAACAAGCTGCCTAAGGTCACCATCTGACACAACCAGAGGCAGATCCAGAAAGAAAAAAAAGTGGTAAATACAAGAGGCTACTGAGACAAAATTCACTGTGGTCTTCTCCATGATTTGTGATATTTTATCTCCTGCATAGCTTTTTAACATTCATTTCTTGACCAGCAACTTTGTGCATATTAAGTCACTAGATTCTACACTACAGTGTATTTCAATTCACATATTTTGCTCCTCCCTCCTCTTGCCCCATTTTACTTTCCTCTTTCCTCTCATTATTTTCATTTCAAATTTCATTTTCTCTCTTGCTACAAATTGTTTTCATTCCACTCTCTTACTATTTCTCCCCCATCCAGCCACACTAAGCCATTTTTCTTCAAAAGGTCATCTCACATCCTTTTTGCCAGCTCTTAGAATACCTGCATTCTCTCTCCATCTTTAACAAACTTTGCTAGTTGGTTGTGGGTAGGGTAGTTGTTGTTGCACTGTTTTCTTAATTTAATCTCTAGAACTTCACTAAGTCTGTATCTCAAATATAAAATTTTACTGATGTGCCTCCTACTCTTTTTTGTCTCAAATTTTAATTGTTTAATTAAAATTTTAATTTTAATTTTAAAATTTACCCTATTTTCTTCTTTTTTTTGTCTTTTTTCTATGCCTCTTTCATCCTGACCTTTTATTTTTCTTTATCCTCTTTTTTCCTTTTCTGTACATCCCAAATATTAATTTTTCCCTCTCTTATCACCAATATCATTGATGAACATAGACACTAAAATCCTCAACAAAGTATTGTCAAACAGCATCCAACAATTCATCAAAAAGATCATATGCTATGATCAAGTGGGTTTCACCCAAGGGATTCAAGAATGGTACAGTATTTGCAAGTGAATAAAAATAATATATCACACAAACAAAAGAAAAGACAAAAACACATGATCTTATAAATAGAGGTGGAAAAGCATTTGATAAGATACAGCACCCATTTATGATAAATATTTGGTTAAACATTCAGCCAAGTGAGAGTAGAGGGAGCATACATCAACATAATAAAGGCCATATATGAAAAACCTACAGCCAACATCATACTCAACAGACAAAACCTAAATGCTTTCCCACTAAAATCAGGAACAAGACAAGGACATCTGCTTTCAACACTTCTATTCAACATAGTATATGTTGAAGTCCTAGTCACAGCATTCAGACAAGAAGATGAAATAAAAGGCATACAAACTGGAAAGGAGGAAGTAAAACTGTCATTGTTTGTAGATGACATGATAGTGTACACAGAAAACCAAAGAGACTCCACCAAAACACTACGTAACCCAATAAGTGAATTTGGCAAACAGTGGGATACAAAGTCAAAATTCAGAAATCAAAGGCATTTTTGTACACCAACAATGAAATATCAGAAACAGAAATCAGGGAAAAAATCTTATTTGCTATGGAAACATGAAAAATAAAGTACCTAGGAATAAACTTGTCCAAGAAGGTAAAAGACCTGTACTCAGAAAACTACACAACACTGGAGAAAGAAATTTAGGAAGACAGAAACAAATGGCAGCATATACCATCTTCATGGATTGGAAGAATTAACGTAATCAAAATGGCCTTAGTACCCCATTGATTTATACATTCAATGCAATCTCTATTAAAATACCAATGACATATTTCACAGATATAGGACGAACATTTCAAAAATTTATATGGAACCATAAATGACCCTGAAGAATTGCAGCAATTTTGAGAAAAGAAGAACAAAGTAGGAGGGACCACCATACCTGACATCAAACTATATTACAAGGCCACAGTAATCAAAACACTAAGGTACTCACATAGAACAGAACAGAGAGCCCAGAAATAAACCCAAGTCTCTATGGTCAATTAATATTCAACAAAGTGAGAAGCATAAAATAGAGTAAAAATCATGTCTTCAGCAAATGGTGTTGGAATATCTGGACAGCTACATGCCAAAAAATGAAACTTGACCACTTCCTTACACCATACACAAAAATAAACTCCAGATGGGTAAAAGACTAGTATAAGTTGTGATACCACAAAGGTCCTGGAGGAGAGCATAGGCAGGAAAATCTCAGATGTTCCAACAGATATTCCACACAGCAATATTTTCACTGATATGACCCCTAGAGCAAGGGACATAAAGGAAAGAATGAACAAATGGGACTTCAAAATAAAAGGCTTCTGCACAGCTAAAGAAAACAATAGCAAAATTAAAAGGGAACTAACTGTATGGGAAAACATATTTGCCAATGATACCTCAGACAAGGGTTTGATTTCCAAAATATATGAAGAAGTCACATGACTCCACTCCAGGAACCCAAACAACCCAATGAATAAATGAGCAAAGGACCTGAACAGACACTTCTCCGTGGAGGACATAGAGAGGGCCAAGAGTCAAATGAATGGATGCTCAACATCACTAGCCATCAGAGAGATGCAAATTAAAACCACAATGAGATTCCACATCATGCCAGTGAGAATGGCCATCATGAACAAAGCAACAAAAATTAGTGCTGTCAAGGTTGTGGAGAAAAGGAAACTAGTATATTTTTGGTGGGAATGCAGACTGGTAAGCCACTGTGGAAAACAGTATGGAATTTCCTCAAAAAACTAAAAATGGAACTGCCTTTTGACCCAGCAATTCCACTGCTGGGATTATATCCTAAGAGCCCTGAAACACCAATCCATAGGAACCTATGCACCCCTATGTTCATAGCAGCATAATTTACAATAGTCAAGTGTTGGAAGCAACCTAAGTGCCCATTGGTAAATGAGTGGATCAAAAAACTGTAGTACATTTACACAGTGGAATAATACACAGCAGAGGAAAGAAAGAAGAAAGAAAGAAAGAAAGAAAGAAAGAAAGAAAGAAAGAAAGAAAGAAAGAAAGAAAGAAAGAAAGAAAGAAAGAAAAGAGAAAGAAAGAGAAGAAGGGGCTCCTACCCTTTGCAATAACATGGATGGATCTGGAGAGCATTATGCTAAGTGAAATAAGCCAGGCAGTGGAAGACAAATACCATATGATCTCACTTATAAGTGAAACCTATTCATGACAGTAAGATTTTCCTCATGTTTTCAAGTTATCTGGTGGGTAACTAAATAAAATGGAATGTGGAGGAGAGTTTTCTTTTCTATCCTATAACACAAAAACTGCACCCAGAGTGCATAAATGATGTAAATATAGAACGAATTCAATTGTTTCTTTTATAATCCCAAGTGAATGGTCGTTATTCTATTTGGTTTATGAACCATTTGCTCCTTCTCCATACAAGGGAGATTAGATAAAAGAAATGATCATAAGATTTTATTTAAGAAGGGTGGTGTGGAGTCAAAGAAGTAAAGATTTTCTGAGTTTCTATTTGAGTATTATTTCAATATTACCCAATGATGATGGTGATGATGATAATGACAACACTGATAATAATTATGATCAAAGATCTAACATTCTCTGAAGGCCATGAATTTTGTATAGTTCTCTACACTTACTTCACACAGCACTCTTTGGGACTATATTGGGTTACACTCATTTTACACATGATAGAACCAATCTGGCCTCACACTTCTTATAAGTATAGAATCCAGTTCTAGTCAGTTCTTTACCATTGTACTAGGTCCACTCTTTAAGATGATAAATTTCCAGGACTTGGAGCCTGATTGTTATAAAACTTCACAGTATGAGTCATGTACCCAACAGGAATCCATTGAGTATTCACTGAATACCACACCTTGATGATGATAATGATGCTGATAATAGCAATGATGGTGGTGGAAAGGAAGTTTTCTCCTTGATCCAAGAGTTTTGTTTGGGGACCCCATGAATGGCCTTGTCTCCAAGATAGTAAGTGTCTTCCAAGAAAGAAGATAAGTGATTCATGCAAAGTCACATATTAGAATAGCCCAGATTGGAATTCAAATTTATCTGGCTCTAATGCCATGTCCTTAACCACTTTGCTTCCCTAACCCTAAGATTTGAATTTCATCTTTATCTTATGGCCCAAGCAGTCCTTTAGGATGTCAGAATAAGTGGTAATGATTCCTCAGATAACAGACCTAATATACATATAAACAGCAAGGGTCATAATGGCATTGTTTCATCCACCATCAATGCCTTCAAAAGTGCCTTCACACCAATTCACAGCTTGAGTGCCCTGGCCCCCAAATTGTAGTCTGGACCTATAATGCATATGGGTGTTCACACAGAAGGAAGCATCCTTTTTCTCTTGAGCTGTAGAACTACGTGCTTTTCCAGATCATTACCTGGAGTCTCCTCTGCCCCTGGGCCTGGGCTGATGCAGATATCACAAGCACTGCACCAGGCACACACAGAGCTAAAGTCATCACAGAACCACCCAAGCAGACCAGGGCACATCCAAGGCACTTATGGGAGTATGAACAAGTGAACAGGTAAGAAAGGGATAGGGAGATCTTGTTGGAGCTCCATCCTTATTTTCATCCAGACTGTTTTGGCAGATAGTTACCTGTACTCTGAGAGAAGGGACAGCTCCTTCTGCTTTCACTCCAAATTGCCTGGTCAGGCCCAGTTCAGGCAACTGCTTGCCCAAAGACTATCTCAACCAATGTTTCCAGATGGAAATCTTGGGGGTTTTATCTTCTCCCCTACAAAAGGGTAAAAGTTTACCAAAAAAATAGAAGGAAAAGGAAGGAAAGGTAAAGTGTTCTGACTTATAATGTGGATACTTGTCCTCCAGGTACATGCAAGACAGCTCAACATCAGCCTGAGAGTTTGGTGCCTGCTGCAGACTGGAGCAAAGAAACCAATGTCAGATTCCCCTGGAGAGGAGTGTAGTTTGGATGAGTCCTTCCACATCCTGCCCTAGCACCACCCCTCAGAGCACCAGGTGGATGGTTTCATCTTGTCTGTAAAATTGTCACAGTGAGCCCCTGGACCCTCATTTCACTCCAGCCAGAATGCAGCCAAACCAAAACCACCAATTTGCCATAACTTTGAATACTAGTCTAGAGACTTGAAGATCCCCCCAAATGGCATCAGACAGTAAAAAGGGGGCACAGAGCTGTTTCACTGTTTCATGCACTGATCACAAAAAAAAAGAACTTGGATGCATTTTACTGACATTGGAAAAAGTGAATGTGTGGCCAAACATGGTGTACTGTCCAAAAAAAAAAAAAAAAAAAGCATCTTACTAGTGGAAATCCATTATCTCCTGGAAGGCAGACCCCTTGTAGTACAAGCTTCCCCCACTGGATGAGTGTTCTAGGAATCCATCTGTATCAGTGTAAAAGCTGGAATTCTGTGAGAGGCTGCACTTGGCTTCAGTAAATTTTTTTTGAAAACTCAAGGCCTTTACCCATTTTATGATGGGTGATTTATGAGTGCACCTGCCCACAATGCACTGAGTGTTCAGCAGTTGCTGCCCAAACACGATTGACTCCCATGCTGCACATTCCCTATTCACCCAATCTTGCCCCAAGCAACTTTTTTTTGTTTCCCTGCATGAAAAAAAATCCTCAAAGGGAAAAGTTTTTGCCATGTAGGAGAGGTGTAAAAAAAAAAAAAAAAACCCAGCAGAAACACTAGAAGGTATCAAAATTGATGAGTTCAAAAACTGTTTTGAGCAGTGGAAAAAATGTGTCAATAGGTATATTGCATGAAATGGAGAGAACTTTGAAGGTGACTGAAGTTTAAACATATAAGAATAAATACACAATTTTTTATAAACAAATTCCATTTTTGAGGGGATCCCCCCTCATATATTACATTCCCTCCCTTGACTTTTTATATTGTCTTTCTTTGTTAAAGATAATCTTAAATTTTTGTATAAATCTATCAATATATTTTTAAAGTTTATACTTTAAAAATAAATGCTGTTATAGAATTCTACTTCCTGAATTTCAATAAACATTCACCAATATTTTCTTCTAATTGTTTTATCATTCATATTTGTAATACTGGAACACATATTGTACAATATATATGTCAGGTGTCCTCATGCTTCAGTATGTATCATAATCAGTTGGAGGAACTTGTGAACTGTTATTTCTACAGCCTACCTTTAGTCAATGGGTAGAGCCTGTAAATCAGTAGTTTGAAGATGTTCCCCAGGTGATTCTGATGCTGGTGATTATTCAAGATTGATAAAACATTTGGAATGCCACAAAACATTCTCCTTTGAAACAATTTAACTAAAAATCTGAAACAGAATTTTGAGACCCATTAAAACAAATTTTAATGAGAAAAAAACATTTGGAGTGCAATCTGTTGCATGCACTATTTCTTTTTGGAATTGCTTGTCACAATACTAGAGAAACAACAAAGAAGATTTGTATAAGATTACACTCAATAGCAGAATTTGGACAAACCTAATGGTTCTTTGTAAACAACCAATCAAGAAATCAAATACTAAAACATGATGTGTCAGTTAAACATAATTATGTGGGGATATCAGGAGGAAAGATAGTCTGATCTGAAGGGGAAACATAATTCCTAACATTGACATAAGTAGCCATTTGACATTAAGTGCATTTATAAAGTTCTTACTGCCTTTGCAAGGTTTTTTTTTTTTTCATGTTTCAGCTGGGGATAGGGTGAGGAAAAGGAAAGTAATCTTTTAGTTTTGTTTCCTGTATTGTTTTGTGCAGTTTATGCATATTCTAAACCAGTAAGGCAGGCCCACCAGGAGCCTTCAGGGACAGATAACCTCACATGAGAAGGAAGACAGAATCTTAGTCCTTAGACCTAGGGCAGCAACTCTGACTACAGCATTTTGCACTCAACCCTGTACCTGTTCAACTCTTAAAATGGACTCATCGTGCCTGACTCCTATGGACAGGAGGGGTTGTAGGAATGAAAAACAAAAGGGGCTGTTTTGCTAAAAACTCTGCAAGATGTTGTGACCCAAGAAATCCTGGAACAATTCCCACCTGTGTTAAGTGTCACTATAAAGCAGAAAGAGGCTTTAGAAAACCAAGAGGACAGTTCAGCCCACTGGGGACTCCAAGTAACTCAGTGGGTTTTGGGTACTCAATGACTTCAGTACCCCAGGAGAGCCAAGGACCCAGCAGAAGAGCAGCAGTGCCCAACAGACATAACAGGACCCAAGGGTGGAGCTCACCAGCAGAGGGACAGGCATGGAAAACCACTATCTCCCCACCTATTATACTTGTGCCAGAGCCCTCCCTCAAATAACTATGGTCTTTAGTAGGTTAGAGTTCTGTACGCACAGGTGGGAACAAAAGCCCACCAAGCACAGCTCCAAGTCCCCTCCTTTGTTCCCCACAGAAGCTCTGAGGCAAATACTTTCCCCATGAAAAGACCAAGTTTTAAGCATGTGTGCAATTGCCAATTTTATTCCTCTGGCTGAGAGATCCACAGGTGATTTGATGTTTACATTTTAATAATTATTTCATCAAGAGTTTAGATGCCCCCATTGCCCTTATTATAAGCTGGTTGCAAATTACTTGATTCTCTTATTTAAAAAAAAATTAATTCTTCGACACTTGTTCATTAAAAATTACATATAAACAGAAAGAAAACTCACACCACACAGAAATAAGCAGTTGTTTTTGATGTATGTACGTACGTATATACACACCCACACACACAATTTGGTGTTTTTATCCTACATAACATGAGCTGGTACTAAATATGCTGCTTTATAATTTGTTATGTTTTACTTTATAATATGGGCTGAACATATTTCATGCATTTGTGTGAAATTTCCCAACTGAAAAATGGACCTGGAGAATGGGTCAAAATACAAATCCAGTAAGATACTGGTAACAAGGAAACTACGTAAAACAAAATTCCACCAGGTGATTAAAAGTAAAACAAAGGTAAAAGATACATCAAGAAATGCTAACAGAAAGAAAGCAGGGGCCAGATTTTACTATCAGATTAAAAAAATAGAATTCAAGGCCTAAAGCACACAGGATAAGGACGTCTGCGTGAATGTCTTTGCTTCCAATGCATCATCACAAACTTGTTTCTTACTCTTCTTATTTCTTCCCTAAGCCTTTCCAGCTCATCTACTCCTCTTAGCATTTCTTGGGGGCCCAAATGCCTAACTGGACTGTCCTCTTTAAATTCCTGGACAGGTTGAGTCAGCCCGTTCCTAAGGTTTCCTTCTGCCCCCTGTGGTACATCTTCTGAAGGATGGTCTTCCTCAGCCTTTGGCATGTTCTGTGGTTTTCCTTCACTTTCTTCAGAAGACATTTGCATGTTGAGTATTTTTCTATTATTCCCTTTCCAAATAAATTAACCCTAGAAAACAAGGAAACAAAACAACTAGATGCCAGGCAAAAAGACCAGCAGCCAGAGTATGGGTTCCCAGAGAGAGCGGTCTTTTCTCATTCAGATCCCTAATTGCCAAAGTTTTCCAACTAAAGAAGGCTGGATCTGCAAGCTCAGAACTCCCCTAACTCCACCCCTTCCTCCACTTCCCTTTCCCTCCCCCTCTCATTCCAGCTCCATCTTCTCTAACTCCAGCTTCAGTCCACCATTTCCCAGCAGGCCCTGCTACGGGGGAAGAAATGCAGCTGCGCGGAAGCAATTAACCCCTCTCTCACCGCAGGTCTCCAACACTCCCACCCCTTTTTCTAAGCCATTCTAACCTCCAGCTCTCACCTGGGACCGGCTAGTCCGGGCTCTAGCCTCCCCTCCCCCTTCCATGCCCTCTCTCCCGCCTCATTTCCGCTACAGGCTCGGCAAACACCTCCGGGCTTAATGCAGACGGGTAGAAGCTGCTGCGGTGACTGTGAGATGTGCTTTGGTGTCACCCACACTCCCACATCAAGGGAATAGAGGCAACTGCACTCTTACACTGACCTGTAGGGATCCAGGGAATTTTTCTCCTTCTTCCCTCACTCGATTTGTGTCGCTCCCCCAAAGACGAAGAGTCCTATAGACCGACAGGAGTGCTTGGTGAGGAAGCCAGTACCCTAATCACGGGTCCCCTTCACGATTCTAGGCCTTGTTTGTCTAAAGTTTCTCCACGTCCTCATCCTCTCTTTCAAGGTAACCCCCTTTCCCCCTCCCCCGGTGCCCACCGATTCCCTGCAAACGGAATGGAAAACGCGTTATTACCAAATTGCTTCTGTCTCTCTCACGCACGACCCTCAGTTAACTACACTTCTCCCTCTCCACTCCTACCCCCACCAAACAGCCCAAAATTTCCTGCACAATAATGGGAGTTTGGCGGAACCATAGTGTTCAGAAAGCAGTTCCAGCCTCGCTTCGTTTCTGTTCTCTAACTCCCTGACCCCAGGGGTCCTCAAGGCAGCTCCCACCTTTACACTCACCTGAGAGGGCTCAGGACACTGTACTCCTCCAGCAATAGGGAAATGCTACAGGGAAACAGGCCCAGACTATAAGGACTTCTGCACACGTCGACTCCTGGTCACGTGAGAGTCGCGCGTCATCAATGAGCTGGAGTCCTCAGTTACCCCTCCCATTTAACACTGCAGCCCTCCCCCTGCATTCCCTTAACTTGATGGTGTCAATCTTTTATCGTTATTTTCCAATCAGAGACAATAAAACTGGTACTGCTCCCTGCTGTTTTTACTTGTCTTCTTCGGATTACCAAGGAGGATCAACGTCTTGGGTTTAATGGACCATTTCTCTCTTTTCTTTGGGGAATCATCTCCACTCTCCTGCTCCCAATTCTCCCACCTCCCTCCCCCAACATTCTACAGTCCATCCTTTCTCTTGGAGTCGTATTTAGCATTAAAATGGATGAAGTTGTAGACGGAGGGTGGGGGACGACTAGGAATGAATCTAAGAGTGAGGGTGTGGGTTTTTTTTTTTTTTTTTTTTTTTTTACTATTTTCTTGAATAGGTGAGTTTTTTTGTAATGTTTTAAACAGTCAGCATACTTTAAAAATATTTTAAAAAGAGATGCCACATAAGCAATATTCGACACATTGTGGAGGACAGATTAGTTATATCAATTTTAAGACTGGAAAAGCTTTCTAACAGCTATGAATAAAATGACAGTTTATTGATGTGTTAGAAAAGAAACTTTTTAAACTTTTGTCAACATAAGAAACATTCAAACCTGTAGAATTTTTTTGTGAGTTTATTTGAGCCAAACTGACAACAACTGCCAGGAAGCAAAACCTCAATGAATTGAGATAATGCTCCACAGAATGATAGTTTTGCACATAATTTAATATATTACAATTAAAAGAAGAGGATAAGTGGGTTACATGAAATCTATTGGTGATATATTAGGGAGGCATGAGAAAGCAAAGTGGGGAAACTCTGAGATTGGATAAAAAGTAAAATGATAGACATCTTTTATGTAGGTGAGTACACAATAGCAACAGTCAACGATTAACATGATAACAATAACAATGAAGACATTTGTGGTCTCCCCATGCATGGTTCAGTGCCTGTGCTTTGAGGGGTCTAGAAAAAAGAAATTAGACATTCCAAAAGTATATTATTGGAGAAGCCAAAAGATAGGAGAAGGCTCAGTTAAGATAAAGATTGAGCTTTGTTAGGGAAAAATACTGGCCTAGAACATGACTACCCATCATGACTTGCTTTTAGTGCGAAAATTTTTAATTTCAGATCAACCTATGTAGTTACTTCGGTCTCTGAGTTTGTAAGGCTGCCTGCCTTGCAGGCCTCCCCTGAGCTTGTCAGGTGTAATATATGGTTCGTTTTCTTCCACTCATCCCCCTTTTTGTCATAAATCAATCCAAAGCGTGCATTGATGACCATCCTTTGGTTAGATAACAAGTTTCCACAGTGTTAGAAAGGCTGCATTCCTAGGAGGTTTCAGTGTCAGCATTTGTCTTGCTGAAAAATGGACCATTGGGAATGGGGCTAGACTGTAACCTTGGATGGAAGTCTAGGTCCGATTTCTTTTTCTTCAATGTGAAAGGCAGGCAAATGGGAGGGAGTCGGGTCTTATGAGCCTTTATTAAGAAAAATGCTAAATGAAATAAGCCAGTTAAAAGAAGACAAATACCATATGATTTCATTCATATGTGGAATCTAAAGAACAAACTGAATTAACAAGCAAAATAGAGACAGACTCATAGGTGGAAAACAGGATAACAGCCAAGGAGCGGGGTAGGTGAGGGGGTGGAGGGATCAAGCAAAAAGGAAAAAGGGCTCATGGACATGGACAACAGTGTGGTGATTGCATGGGGAAGGGGATATAAGGGGAGTAAATGGTAATGGAAAAAATACAATAAAAAGTAACATAAAGGTGAAAAAAACTCGAAAAAGAAAAACCCTGGATCATTTCTAAATTATGAGCTATCACAATCCAGGTTTTGTTGTCTGTCTTACTTTTTTATATTTTGCGTCTAGTATAACCTTCACTTATAGTTTGAGGGCATACCATACCCCTTTTCAATTTTTATAATTTGACCATGAGATGGGTTTCTATTTACTATAACCCAGTTACTTCCCACTGGGAGCACTCAGGTGCTGTCATTAATTTGATTCCCAATAGTTGGGCAATTGGAAGCTATAATGTTAAGTTTTAATTGGGGCCAAGGCTATAAGAACATAATGTTGTAAATTACAATTACCATCTAAAAAATTCCAGAGGCCAGGAGTACAGGAAGAGTTTTCTAAGTAAAATTTTCTGTGCCTCAGCAGCAGTTATAGATGACCATATTTTTATAGTCATTTTAGCTTCTATCTGAATTAATATAGTTAATAATATTTGTTGGGTTAGGGAGTAGGCGCATTCAGGACAGACTATCTCCTTTTAACCTCCTTTTAACCTCCTTTATATATGTCTCACCCTGGTTGGTGTGGATCAGTGGTTGAGTGCCTGCCTGTGAATCAAAGGGTCACCTGCCTGGGAATCAAAGGTATTGATTCCCAGTCTAGGGCACACTCCTGGGTTGTGGGCCAGGTCCCCTGTAGAGGGTGTGGGAGAGGCAAACACCACACATTGGTGTTTTTGTCCCTCTCTTTCTCCCTCCCTTCCACCTGTCTAAAAAATAAATAAATAAAATCTTAAAAAAATAAAAATATACACATCTCTTTCCTTCTTTCTGCAGTAACATTTCTTCTGAATTTCAGAACAGAAACCATAAAAAGAATATTATTGATGCTACAAAAGTTATACACCTCAGTAATAAACACTTGGGCTGTATGTATACACAAGGTTTGAAAAAAGTCTAAAGAACAAGTACAATTATTATTGTTATTATTATTATTATCAGACAAGTAAAGATAAATAAAGTTTAGCATTAATTTGTAAGTATATAGACCTTGTTCATGTTGGGAATAGCTGTCTGTCTCTGGGGTCAGTGGCTTCTCAGCCTCAGGAAGTCTTTAAAAATTTTTTTATTTATCTTTAGAGAGAGGGAAAGGAAGGGAGAAAGGGAGAGAAAAGAGAGAACCATTGATTAGTTGCCTCTTGCATGCCCCCAATGGGGGACCTGGCCAGCAACCCAGGCACATGCCCTGACCAGGAATTTATCCTACAACTTTTCAGTTTATGGGATGACACCCAACCCACTGAGCCATACCAGTCAGGACTTTGGGAATTCATTGATCTCCACTGTAGGTGGAGGCGAGTATCAGAGACAGGGGCAAGTGTCCATTTGTGGTTAGGCCCCTGATACGATCCCTTCCAACAATGTTGGAGAATCTTTAATGTCTTTTCCAATGGACAGAAATCTCCTGTTGTAAGTCATGGTCTTTGACGTCTTCAGCTCCCAGGAGTGAACTGTGAGATGTTACTAATTTATTAGTCCCTATAAGCTGGTTAATGAGCCCTTAATAATAAATAATGCAGTCTCTTTTAGTAAAGTTGATTCATATGTCCCTTCACCTAGATTAATAGTGTGACTGGTGATTATTTCATAAGGAGAAAGGCCATGTTTACCATAGATTTCAGGATGAAGACTACTGTAAGGAGAGCTTCTAGCCAAAGGTTATTAAAGGCTTCTGAAAACTTACATAGTTGAGTTTTAATTGTATCATTTGTATGTTTTACCAATCCAGAAAAGTGCAGGCTATAGGCACAATGAAAATACAGTAGAATAGGTAAAATATTACAAATGGATTGCATTGTCTGTCTTGTAAAGGATCCCCTCAGTCACCAACTCAGAGAAAATTTTCCAATAAGGGAATTAGGTTTTTTTAAAATATGTTTTATTGATTACGCTATTACAGCTGTTGCATTTTCCCCTGTTATTCCCCTCCACCCTGTGCACCCCCTCCCACCCAAATACCCCCTTTAGTTCATGTTCATGGGTTGTATATATACGATCTATGGCTTCTACAGATACTATACTATTCTTAACCTTCCCCATCTATCATCTACCTACCATTTATGCTACTTATTCTCTGTACTTTTCCCCCTCTCTCCCTCTCCCACTCCCCCACTGATAACCCTCTGTGTGATCTCCATTTCTGTGATTCTGTTCCTATTCTAGCTGTTTACTTATTTGTTTTTGTTTTTGTTTTAGGTTCAGTTGTTAATAACTGATTTGTTGTCATTTTACTGTTCCTGTTTTTTTCTTGTTTTTCTTAGATAAGCCCCTTTAACGTTTCACATAATAAGGGCTTGGTGATGATAAACTCCTTTAACTTGACCTTATCTGAGAAACACTTTATCTGCCCTCCCATTCTAAATGATAGCTTTGTTAGATAGAGTATTCCTGGATGTTGGTCCTTGCCATTTATGACTTTGAATACTTTTTTGAGCTCCTTCTTGACTGCAAGGTTTCTTTGGAGAAATCAGCTGACAGTCTAATGGGAACTTCTTTGTAGGTAACTATCCCCTATTCTCTTGATGCTTTTAAGATTCTCTCCTTCACTTTAATCTTGGGTAATGTAATTATGATGTGCCTTGTTGTGTGGTTCCTTGAGTCCAACTTCTTTGGGACTCTCTGAGCTTCCTGGACTTCCTGGAAGTCTATGTCCTTTGCCAGATTGGGGAAGTTCTCCTTCATTATTTGTTCAAGTAAGTTTTCAATTTCTTGCTCTTCCTTTACTCCATCTGGCACCCCTGTGATTCAGATGTCGGGATGCTTAAAGGTGTCCTGGAGGTACATAAGCCTCTCCTCATTTTTTAAATTCTTGTTTCTTCATTCTGTTCTGGTTGAATATTTCTTTCTTCCTTCTGGTCCACATCAGAAGGTTGATTTGAGTCCCAGTTTCCTTCCCAACACTGTTGGTTCCCTGTACCATTTCCTTTATTTCACTTAGCATAGCCTTCATTTTGTCATCTAATTTGTGACCATGTTCAACCAATTCTGTGAGCATCCTGATTACCAGTGTTTTGAACTGTGCATCTGATAGGTTAGCTGCTCTTCATCACTTAGTTGTATTTTCTCTGCAGCTTTGATCTGTTCTTTAATTTGGGACATTTTTTGTCTTGTTGCACCTGTTACGTAGTAAGGGGCAGAGCCTTAGGTGTTCATGGGGGTGGGGGGAGCAACCCATGCTGCTGTGTTGTGATGCTGTTTGTGGGGCAGGGGTTGGAGAGGGAACAATGGCACTTGCTCTGCTCTCTGCTGGTTTTTAGGCACTTCTTCCACTACCCACAAGCAAATTGGGCCCTTCTGGTGCTGATTCCTGTGTGGGTGGGTTTGTGTACATTCTAGGACCCTGTGGGTCTCTCTAATGAACTCTCCTGTGAGGCTGGGAATTTCTCCCGGCACCTCAACCCCCACAGGTGTTTTCAATTGGTGTTTTGAGGCTTTATTCCCCCATGCTGGGATCCTGGGTTGCGTGGTGTGTCTAACTCCCCAGTATCACCTTGTTTATCTTTGTACGAATGTGGGACCACCGGTCTGCCAGCCTCCTTGTACGCCACAGCCCTCCACAATCTGCCGCCTCGCTGGGTCCCCCAACCACTGCCTTGCACACCTGGGGTCCTCCAGGCACCATTTTGCCATCACCCCTCTCCTCCCCGCCACCCAACTCCACCCCTCCTACCGGTCTGGATGAATGTGTCTACTTTAACTCCTTGGTTGTCAGACTTCCATACAGTTTAATTTTCTGTCAGTTCTGATTGTTTTTTCATTCTGAATTGTCGTTGTCCTTCTTTTGTTTGTGTGAGAAGGCACAATGTGTCTATCTAGTCCTCCATCTTGGCTGAAAGTCATCAGAATTAATTAAGTTTTAATAATCATTTACCTACCATTAAAGCTGTTGCTCTGCTGCAAAAGAATGCCTCAGCCCACACAAAATCATAAGCAATACATTTTTTTTTAATTCATGAGATAGTGACAATTTCTGTGCCTGGATCTAAAGGAAGTGAGAAATGTCCTGTGGCATGAATTTCTGGAGCTATATATATTTTTGTTGTTTTTTTTTAAGATTTTATTTATTTTCAGACAGGGGAAGGGAGGTAGAATGATAAGGGAAGAGAGGGAGAAAGAGAGGGAGAGAAACATCAGTGTGTGGTTGCCTCTTGCACACCCAAACAGGGGACCTGGCCTGCAACCCAAGCATGTGTCCTGACTGTGAATCAAACTGGCAACTCTTTGTTTCACAGGCCAGTGCTCAATCCACTGAGCTACACCAGCCAAGGCATGGAGCTATATTTTGTTTAGATAGAATATTTGCCGCATACTTAATGAACTACAGTAGTACAATGTTTCCAGTAATATTGTTTACTCCATGAAATCATCTTTTAGACTCTAATGTTAGTTCATGTACATGTTAAAGTACAGTGTAAGTAATTAAACTCCTATAGGTAAGATTGGTTTCTGCTCAGGTGCAGGCCATATCTGTTTGCCTGGAACAAAGTTTCCCCCTTTTGTTGCCATGTTCTCTTTTCCTCTGAAGCTTTCCATTGAAACTGTAAAAGAGAGGTATTTTTTAAAAATTGATTTAATAGAAGTCAAGGGGCATTCTCAGGTCTAGATAATTTGGCTGTTTAATGCTGCCTGTCTAGCTGCGGCATCAGCTAAATAATTTCCTTTTGCTTCCATGGTGTCAGCTTTTCAACGCCATGGAATTTTGATAATTGGCAGTTGTTTCATTTTTTGTGTGTGACATTTAATAATTTTGCAATCTACTTTCCATTCTTTATGGGCTGCCCTAAACAAATTAAGAAACCTCGCTGCTTCAACGATATTCTAAAGTTGTGAGCTACACCAAAGGCATAGCTACTGTCTTTATTGTAAAATTGGCTATTTCATATTTGGCCAATTGACAAGTCTGAGTTAAAAAATTAATTAGGCTTGTTGGGCAGATCTTACTCAGGTAAATAAGAAGTTTGTTATGTCCACCATAGAAGTTATTGCATATCCAGCTTGGTAACATCCCTGTTTATTTTTGAAAGATCCATCTCTAAACCAAATTAAATGAGCATTATCAAGGAGTTTCCTGTAAACCTCCCTCCTCCCCACCCATGGATGCCACTCTCATTACTGCCTGAGCTGTGCCTCTTGTACCCCCACCCCATCAGTGAAAAAATTGTCTTCCACAAAACCGGTCCTTGGTGCCAAAAATATTAGGGACCACAGCTATACACCATTTCTAGAAACAAGAAGGTGGTCAGGTCAATTTGATTTTAATAATACATATGGAGGCTGGGTCATTAATAAAAATTTGGAGTCTAACTGTGACAATCTAGTCAAACCAAGGAATCCTCTAAGCTGCTTTATTTTTGGAAGAGAAAAAGATTAGATTCTTCACAGTCTTTCAGGGTTAATTAATAGCCCATCCATACATATCAGAAAACCAAAGTATTTTACCTGAGCTAAACAGAATCAGAGCTTGTCCTTTGATATTCTATTGTGTTCTTTTGGGAATGTAATAATTTCCTAGAGTATAAACTAAATTATCCACATATTGGATTAGAGTGGAATCTCTAAGAAACTTAACATCATCTAAATCAGATTTTAGTATCTAAGACAATAGGTGGGACTCATCCACGTATACCTGGGGCATTACTTTCCAAGTAAACTTGTAATCTTTCCAGGTGAGAGCAAAGAGGTATACAAATAGAAAATAGCTTATTATTTTACTATATTTTAAAGATTTAATTAATTTATTTTTAGACAGAGGGGAAGGGAGGAAGAAAGAGAGAAAGAGAGACATTAATGTGTGATTGCCTATCACACACCCCCAAGTGGGGACCTGGCTCCCCCTCAACCTGGGTTTGTGCCCTGACTGTGAATCAAACCGGCGACCCCTTGGTTCACAGGCCGGCACTCAATCCACTGAGCCACACCAGCCAGGGCTGCTATTATTATTATTATTATTATTATTATTATTTTGGCAAAGATTCCCATGTAACTTCAAGCACCTCAAATAGGCCTAATTAGTTTTAAAATTTCTCTTTTGTAAGGAGATAGAATAAACCCTTGAGGTATTCTAGGGACTGTTGGAAAAACTCAAAGCCATTTTGAAACAGGGTGCAAAGAAAATGACACCCCAATATAGAGCATGTTCCCCCACAACCCATGGTTAGGGAAAGGAGAGAAACAGTTGATGTGGCTTAAGATATTTTTCATAAAAATGGCAAGTGATAGCCATGCCTTTCCTGAAGGGAAGCTGTGCTGCCAGCCAGGAGAGAGGTCTATGTGACTTGCAGAATGGATAGCACTGAGTATGAGGTCATGTAGGAAGCTCCAGGTCGATATTTAAGAGAAGATGATAAAAAATATGAACATTAAAATGACAGCAAACTCACAACTATCAACAACTAGACACCAAAAAGCAAAAACAACCTAAGCAAACAAGTAGAACAGGAACAGAATCACAGAAATGGAGATCACATGGAGGGTTATCAGCGGGGAGTGGGAGGGGGGAGAATGGAGGAAAGATGCAGGGAATAAGAAGCATAAATGGTAGGCACAAAATAGACAGGGGGTGGTTAAGAATAGTATGGGAAATGGAGATGCCAAAGAACTTATATATATGACCCATACACATGAACTAAGGGTGGGGAATGTGTGTGGGAGTGGGGTGCAGAGCAGAGGGGCAGAGGGGCAGAGGGGCATAAAGTAGGGAAGATGGGACAGCTGTAACAGCATAATCAATAAAATATATTTTTAAGAAAGAAAAAAAATAGGACAGCTAGCCATGACGAAAGAGCCATGAAGAGGGTGCCATACAGTCTGAAAAGATGTAGAAGTTGCCCCCTCCATCTGCCAAAAGGTTTGGTGTGAAAGGAGACGACACACAGTTTGGAGTAAGGACGTGCTTCCCAGTTTTGGACTAAGAGCTGGAGTAAGAAAGAAGATACCTGCTGGGAAACCTGGCTGGAGAAGCTGGTGGCATGGCTGATGGAACTGGAAATTGTGGGAACCTGCCTAACCAAGTACAGATTAGTGGGAGATAGCTGGAATGGTGAACTGTGGCTGGGCATGTTGAGCCATGGACTTCTGCTTTTCTGAAAGATGGTATCTCTGACTGACGTATTCTAAAACTGGTCTGGGTTGGCAAAGGGGAGCAGGACTATGTGTTTTGGGGTGTTTTAAAAGGAGTGGGACTTAATGGCATAAATCTGCCATTATTCTAAATCTGTATAACCTTTAAATAAACCCCTTTCCTTTTTCACCTAACTCTTGCATTGGGAGTCACGCTTCTGGCGGTGGGCAATCAGACCCCACAGCTGTTCCAGAACAGCATAAACTGGCATTCTATAACAAATACTTGGTTAAAAAGTCCCTTGAAATCTAAATTCTGGGAAGGTTTGTCAAACAAACTTAACCAAATGACCATAATATAAACCATTTTTGTAAATCTAGGTGAAAAAAACACATATTTTATGGTAATAACTAAAAAACATCAATCAATCAGCCCCAGCTGGTGTAACTCAGGCATGTGAACCAAGTGTTGCTGGTTTGATTCCCAGTCAGGGCACATGCCTGGGTTGCAGACCAGGTCCCCAGTAGGGGGCACATGAGAGGCAACCACACAGTGGATGTTTCTCTCCCTGTCTTTCTCCCTGCCTTCCCCTCTCTCTAAAAATAAATAAGTAAAATCTTTTAAAAAGACATCAATCAAACTTAAACCAGTTTTAACATTAAATACTTTGTCTAGACCACAGGATTCTGCATAATTTATATAAGTATTTAATTTTTTAGGCCAATAAAATATTACACCCTAGTAATGAAACAGCGTATAGGGGGAGAAGTCCCCAAAGTCCCAACAGTCCATCATTTGGGGGATGGGGGAAGCAGATGATAAGTAGATTAAGATATTTTGCATTACAATGACAAGTGATAGTTGTGTCCTTCCTGAAGGGAAGTTGTACTGCCACCTGGGTAAAGACCTATGTGACCTTCAGTTCATATAGTGAATATGAAGTCATGTAGGTAGCTCTGGGTCAGCCTTTAAAATTATAGTCAGCCATAAGGGCATCCATGTGGTTTGAAAGTGTGTAGAAGGGCCCCCACAGGCCCACCATGATGTTTGGTGTGTAAGAAGGTGACACGTGGTTTGGAATAAAGAGGTGTCACTCGATTTTGGATAAAGGTGTCATGCAGTATTGGTTTAAGAACTGGAGGAAGAAAGAAGAGACCCTCTGGGAAATCTGCCTGGGAGATATGGTGGCACAGCTGATGAAATTGTGGGGACCTGCCCAGCCAAGCACGGATTAGTGAGATGCCTGGAATGCTGAACTGTGACTGAGAATGATGAGCCACAGACTTCTATTTTTCTGAAAGACAATACCTCTGACTGGTATATTCTAAAACTCACCAGGTTTGGAAAAGGGAGGCAGGACTGTGTGCTTATGGGTGTTTAAAAGGGAGTGGGACTTAATGGTAGAATTCCTCCATTACTCTAAATCTATATAACTTTTAAATAAACAATTTATTTCCTCTTCACCAAACTCTGGCATTGGGAGTCATGCTTTTAGGCAGTGGGCAATCAGACCCCACAGCTGTTTCAGAACAGCAGGTGCTGGGGTTCTGTAACAGTAATGCCATTGGAGGCAGAAAAAAAATGCACTCTATATAATATACAGATGGACACATGTTACATCAAAACTGTATACATCAAGACCATACACATAAACTGGATTACTAATCTTTGTAGAGAAGGCATAACTTTAGCCACTTATGGTTATAAACTTAAAATATTCACAAACTTCAACCTTCACAAGCTTTTACAAAACTTTTATAACTTTCATATTTTTACAAGCCTTCTTATCCATTCAGAAATAAACATCTTTAGGACTCTTTCTTCCTTTTCCCTCAAATGTATTTCCAGCTCATGCCTTCTATTGCCAAAACCATGCTATTTCTTTCCAACTTAATTTGAATTTTTAACTTTTAGAAACCTCTATTTTCAATAACAAAAATAAGCAACCAATATTCCCTAGATTGACTTTTATGAACACATTTCATAACGTATAGAAACATAGGTTCCTCTACTGGCAAATATACTCACTTTCAAGAAACACACCTCTCACTAAGTCATTTATTAACAAGACACTCATTAACAGCTCCAAATCCACTCCACAGTCTCTCTGCAACAAAAGCCAAAAGCAGGTGAACCCCAAGACTTGTCCAGCAATCAATGTTTTAGTATTTTCAAATATCTAGATATCCAATAATTTTAAACAAAATTCACTAATTTAGAAAGGAATAGCTGAAATAAATTAAATTGATTTGATCAGATATGGCTAAGGTTTTTTCCAACCCTTTTGATAAGATTTCCTTCCAAAAATTTGCATTTTAAGAGATGGTCCAGATAAGAGTTCTTGCAGACTAGGTATTTACATTTCAAAGACCTACTTTGGTTCCAAGTTGTACAGGTGAGGGACGGAGGGTTGGCATTTATTAGCTTTAGAAACTTTCTTTAGTTCACAGACAATCTCTAAAATTTCTTATTAACTTTAAAAAAAAATTTTTAAAAAACTTCCTCCTGGAAGTTTTTTATTTCCAGATCAGTATACACTTCCCATTCATTCAGTTTCTAATTTCCCATGCAAAAATTAATTTTAAGCACCAAAAGAAAACTGCATTTTGTCCATTTTAAGTTGATATCATTTCTAGTTAAATCTTCCCATTTCTGTAATACCAGGAGTACTATTAACACGGCCTGGGGCCTGGGAATTTCTGGCCTTGGAGGCACAATTTCCTATGTTAATTTTAGTTTTATTTTGGGATCTGTGGAGTATGCACTTCAAACTCTCAGAAAGCAATTCCAATTGAAAATCCAAACAAATATCATATGATCTCACCTGTAAGTGGAACCTAATCAACAAAACAAACAAGCAAAATATAACCAGAGACACTGAAATAAAAAAACAAACTGACAGTGACCAAAGGGGAGGGGGGAGGGGGATAACGGGGAAAAGAAGGGGAAGGGTCATCAAGGAATATGTATAAAGGACCCACGGACAAAGCCAAAGGGGGGTAGGATTGAGGGTGGGAGGTAGGGGTGGGTGGGGCAGGGGAAAGTGGTGGCAGGACAATGGAGACAGCTGTACTTTAACAATAATGAAAAAATTTTTTAAAAAAGGAATAGAGAGCTATATCTAAAAAGCATTCTTGTTTTCAGAGGAGCTATATTCAGCAACCCCTCTTGCACATTTTTTATTGCTGTTTCAAACTTATCCCATAGAAGAGCTTGAGATGGGTAGTCCTCTCCCTTGCTTCTCTAGCACACTCTGTATGGCTTGAAAACATCTCTCCCAGCATAGCAAAATCTCCTCCAGATCCAAAGGTTTGGCTGCATAGTGTGCACTCAGATGGCTACCATCTGAGAGATGATTTGTCCCTTCAGAGCACATGCAAACCCCACACATTCCATCACTTTGCAAAACTGAGGGTAGTCCACTCATGTTCTGATGTGAGTAGTGCAGAGTCTGGGCTGATTTCCAATTAGATTGTATCTGCTTTAGAAAGTAAGCTCTCCTACCATCCCTCTTGTCACTCATTCCCTGACACTGGAAATTACACATGGGTAAGTTTCAAAAGTTCCACAAATTAAGCAGAATAACCATTAGCCACATCCAAGCAAGTGAACTTAAAGTGAGGCACCAAATCTATGATATTTCTCAGAGCATTCTCCTCACTTCCTGAATTCACAGCTAAATGCTACACATATTGTGGATTATTTTGGCAAAGGTATCCAGCTATCCAGGGCATAATGCTTATAAACTGTCATTTAGTTCATAATACTTATGAACTGAAATGCTGTGTCATAATCACTGTCATTTCGAATGTCTCCATTGTGTCCATGTTGGCCACTGTAATATGAATCCCTGAGTTGGTCTGCTTAGACTTTCAATATGTGATATTATGTTCAAGTTCCACCTCATCTAGATTCCCAAGATTGCTTTGCTTAAGCCTTGAGGTCTGCATCTAAGTAGAGCATCTGCTGGCTTGAGAGGTGTGCACTCTTCAACTGTACTACAGCTTGGGCCAGGTAACTTTTTCCTAGGGCAGAAGCCCAGCTATCAAGGAGAGTGCTATTGCTGCTGGCCAGGTGTTTTGTTTTTGTTTTTGTTGTTGTTGTTTTTTTAATTAAAAATGGAAAGTAGGACTTTGCTGACCTCTTGATTCTGCCTTAGTTGCCTGTCCTACATTGTCCTTTAGAACCTGTATATACCCATCCCAGCATTTTCACACTGTTGACTATCTACTTTTTATCTCTCACTTATCTGAAAGTGCCTTAAGGACAAAAACCTAATCTAGTTAAACTTTGTGACATCCAATTTTGAAACATCAAATTGGTGGAAACAATTTAAATTTCCAGTAATATGAGAATGATTAAATGAATTATCCATACTGTGGAAATTGTGCAGATACAGAAAAGAATGAAATAATGCACATCAAATTATATTCAAGTTATATGTATAATATAGTATATATCATTAATATATTTATATACTACTTATATATTTATATGTATTATTTGTACAATTTATGAATATATATTTATATATTTTACTATATATTACATATTATCAAGTTATATATAATATATATCATTAAATATTTTTATTATTGTTCTATTATAGTTGTCCCAATTTTCCCCCTTTGTTCTCCTCTGCCCTGCCCATCCACCACCCCTACAGTCAATCCCCACCCTCTTGTCCATGTTCATGGATCCTTTACACAAGTTCCTTGACTTGACTCTTCCCCTTCTTTTGGCCCTTATCCCCCTCTTCCCTCCTTTCTGGTTGCTATCAGTCTGTCACTTGTTTCCATGCAGAAAGAGGCAGAACAATATTGAGAGAATACCATTCCATGAACATCAATATAATACATGTATATGTATGCAGCTACTTTATTAAGTAGTTCCAATTTTCTGGTATAAATGTGGAATGCTTTTTTTTTTTTCAGTGGTGCTTTCAACTGTGTTCTGTAAAATCTTCCCTTTCACACTAAATAATGAATTCTTTTAATGACTATTCAGTTTGTTTCCTCAGTTATTCAGTCACTTCCATTCATTAAGAGAGTTTTATTTTGGGTTCTTGAAGCTTGGTATGGTCTATTTTTAAACTTTTTGTTTTGAAACAATTTTAGCTCTAAAGAAGTGTTTTAAAAATAATACAAAGAGTTTCCTTATATCCTACACCTATCTTTGCCTAATAATTATGGGACATTTATAAAAGCAAAGAAATTAAAATTTGTGCAATACTATGAACTAAATTACTGACTTCATTCAAATTTCTTCAGGTTTTCCTATAATGCCCTTTTATTCTGTTCCAGGATTAAATCCAGGATACTATGTTGTATTCAGTTAACACATCTCTTTATTCTACTCTACTGTGACAATTTCTGTTTTTTCTTTATTCCCCTGATGTTGACACTTTTGAAGAGTGATGTTATTTTGTAGAATGTTCCTTAATTTGGGTTTGTCTGATGTTTTCTCATAATTAGATTGGGGTTATTGATTTGGGAGAAGAATACCACAGAGGTAAAGTGCCCTTTTTCATCACAATGTCAGAGTTGCATGATATCAATATGACTGACCACTGGTGGTATTCACTCTAATCATTTGGTGATAGCTGCCAGGTTTCTCCTCTTGTAAAGTTACTTTTTTTTCCTTTTCATACCTTACTTGTTAGAAGCAAGTTACTAAGTCTCACCCATATTAAAGGGGAAGGGAATTAAGCTCAACCCTCCCCGCACTTCCTGCAGAAGGAGGAGTATCAAAGAATTTGTGTGTATATGATTGAAAATAACCAAAGCAATAAATATCATGGGTCATATAATTTGAGACTATCCAAATATTCTTTGGATTTTGCCTGCAGTAATTATTACAGTGATGTTCTGGTAGTTATTTTCATATTCCTCATATCCTTCAAAGTTTGATATTTCAAATTATTCTGTAAGGAAGATTTCCCCCTACCACCATCTATTTACTGACAAAATAATTTGTTTCTACTAGTCTGACTCACAGATTTTTAAGTCTTTGAGGTTATACTAAAATACAATCATTATTTTTTATTTTTTTAAATACATTTTATTGACTATGCTATTACAGTTATCCCATTTTTTTCTCCCCAGCTGTGCACCCCCTACCACAATTATTCCCCCCTCTTAGTTCATGTCCAAGTGTCATCCATGTAAGTTCTTCGGCTTCTCCATTTCCTATACTATTCTTAACCTCCACCTGTCTATTTTGTACGTACCATTTATACTTATTTCCTGAACCTTTCCTCCCATTCTCCCCTCTCCCCCTCCCCACTGATAACCCACCCTGTGATTCCATTTCTGTGATTCTGTTCCTGTTCTAGTTGTTTGCTTAGGTTACTTTTGTTCTTGTCATTTTTTAAGGTTTATTTGTTGATAGTTGTGAGTTTGTTGTCATTTTACTGTTCATATTTTTGATCTTCTTTTTCTTAGATAAGCCCCTTTAACATTTCATGTAATAAGGGCTTGGTGATGATGAACTCCTTTAACTTGACCTTATCTGGGAAGCACTTTATTTGCCCTCCCATTTTAAATGATAGCTTTGTTAGAGTATTCTTGGATGTAGGTCCTTGCTGTTTATGACTTTGAATACTTTTTTTGAGCTCCTTCTTGCCTGCAAGGTTTCTTTGGAGAAATCAGCTGACAGTCTAATGGAACTCCTTTGTAGGTAACTGTCTCCTATTATCTTGATCTTTTACGATTCTCTTCTTCACTTTAATCTTGGGTAATGTAATTATGATGTGCCTTGTTGTGTGCTTCCTTGAGTCCAACTTCTTTAGGACTCTCTGAGCTTCCTGGACTTCCTGGAAATCTATGTCCTTTGCCAGATTGGGGAAGTTCTCCTTCATTATTTGTTCAAATAAGTTTTCAATTTCTTGCTCTTCCTCTTATCCTTTTGGCACCCCTATGATTCAGATATTGGGATGCTTAAAGTTGTCCCAGAGTTTCCTAAGCCTCTCCTCATTTTTTTGAATTCTTGTTTCTTCATTCTGTTCTGATTGAGTGTTTATTTCTTCCTTCTGCTCCAAATTGTTGATCTGAGACCGTTTCCTTCCCTTCAATGTTGGTTCCCTGTATATTTTTCTTTATTTCACTTTTCATAGCTTTCACATTTTCCTCAATTTTGTTACCATACTGAACCATTTCTCTGAGTATCCTGATTACTAGTGTTTTGAACTCTGCATGGGATAGGTTGCTTATCTCTTCATTGCTTAGTTGTATTTTTTGTGGAGCTTTGATATGTTCTTTCATTTGGGCCATTTTTTATGACATGCTTGTTAGATATTAAGGGGTGGATCCTTAGGTATTAGCCAAAGCAGGGCAACCCATGTCGCTGCTATGTGGTGCTGTATGTGGGGGAGGGATCCAAGAGGAAACAATGTTACTCAGTCACTTCCTCTGGTACCCACAAGCAAATTGGGCCCTTCTCGTGCTGATTACTGGGTGGATGGGCTTGTGTATGTTCTAGGCCCCTGTGGGTCTCTCCAACAAACTCCATTGTGAGGCTGGGAGTTTCTCCCGCTGCTGCAACCCCCACAGGTTTTTACAGTCAGAGGTTTTGAGACTTTATTTGCCCCTTCTGGAACCCTGGGTTGAGTTGTCTATCTCACTCCCCAGTTGTTCCTCCAAGTTTATCTGCACACAAATGTGGAACAGCCCAGTCCTCCAGCCTCCACCTTGCCCTGCCCCCTGGTTTTCCAGCCACCACCTTGCAGTGAGGCCTCTATGCCCTGGCTGTCTGTATCCGCTGCTCTTACCCATGTGTATGAATTTTTCCTCTTTAACTCTTTGCTTGTTGGAATTTCTTACAGTTTGATTTTCTGGCAGTAATGGTTATTTTTTGTTTTTAAATTTGTCTTTGTCCTTCTTTTGGTTGTGCAAGGAGGCTAAGTGTATCTATCCATGCCTTCATCTTGGCCAGAAGTGTTTATTGTGGTTTTAATTTGCATCTCTCTGATGGCTAGTGATGCTGAGCATCCTTTCACATGTCTCTGGGCCCTCTGTATGCCCTCCTTGGAAAAGTGTCTATTCAAGTCCATTGCCCATTTTTTAATTGGGTTGCTTGTCTTCTTTGAATGGAGTCATGTGAGTTCTTTATATATTTTGGAGATCAAACTCTTGTCCCAGGTATCATTGGCAAATATGTCTTCCCATATAGTTGGTTCTCTTTTCATTTTAATGTTGTTTTATTTAACCATACAGAAACTTTATATTGATGAGCTCCCATCTGTTTATTCTTTCCTTTATGTCCCTTGCTCTAGGGACATATTGGCGAAAATATTGCTGCATAGGATATCTGAGATTTTCTTGCCTATGTTCTCCTCTAGGACTTTTATGGTGTCACAATTTATAATTAAGTCTTTTATCCATCTTGAATTTACTTTTGTGTATGGGGTAAGTTGGTGATTTAGTTTCATTTTCTTGTACATAGCTGTCCAGGTCTCCCAACACCATTTGTTGAAGAGGTTATTTTTACTCCATTTTATGGTTCTGTTTCCTTTGTCCAATATTAATTGGCCATAGAGACTGGGATTTATTTCTGGGCTCTCTATTCTGTTCCATTGATCTATGTGTCTGTTCTTATGCTAGTGCCAGACTGTTTTGATTGCAGTGGTCTTGTAATATAGTTTGATATTAGGTGTTGTGATCCCTCTGACTTTGTTCTTTCTCATAATTGCCACAGCTCTTTGGGAATGTTTATGATTCCATAGAGATTTTTGAAATGTTTGCCCTATATCTATGAATTATGTCATTGGTGTTTTAATAGGCATTGCACTGAATCTACAAATTGCTTTTGGTAATATGGACATTTTGATGATGTTGATTCTTCCAGTCCTTGAAGATGGTATATGCTTCCAATTATTTGTGTCTTCCTTAATTTCTTTCTTCAGCGTTGTATAGTTTTCTGAGTACAGGTCTTTCACATCCTTGGCATGATTTATTCCTTGGCACTTTATTTTTCTTTTTGCTATAGTAAATGGGATTTTTTTTCCTGGTTTCTGATTTTGATCTGTTGTGTAGGTGTATAAAAATGCCTTTGATTTCTGAATATTGACTTTGAACCAAATTCTCTTATTAGATCAAGTAGATTTTTGGTGGAGCCTATAGGGTTTTCTATGTATGCTATCACATCATCTGCAAACAGTCACAGTTTTATTTCCTCCTTTCCAATTTGGATGTCTTTTATTTCTTTTTCTTGTCTGGTCCTTGTAGCTAGGACTTCCAATACTATGTTGAATAGAAGTGGTGAAAGCAGACATCCTTGTCTTGTTCCTCATCCTATTGGGAAAGCTTTTAGTTTTTGTCCATTGAGTATTTTGTTTGTTGTAGGTTTCTGATACGTTTCTTTTATCATTTTGAGGAATGCACCCTTCCACTTTGCTGAGTGATTTTATGATAAATGGGTACTGTAACTTATCAAATACTTTTTTCATGTCAATTGATATGATCATGTTATTTTTCTCTTTTGTTTTTGTGATGTATTACGTTTATTGATCTGCAAATGTTTTAGCATCTTTGCATCCCTGGGATGAATCCCACTTCATCATGGTACATGATCTTTTTAAGGTATTGCTGGATGTGGTTTGCTAATATTTTGTTGAGGATTTTAGTGTCTATTTACATCAGCATTATTTTCCTGTAGTTTTCTTTCTTTGTTGTGTCTTTATTTGGTTTTGGAATTGGATGATGCTGACTTCATGAAAAGGGTGTGGGAATTTCCCTTCTTCTTGGACTTTTTGGAATAATCTGTGAAGGATAGGGGTTAGCTCTTCCTTAAATGCTTTGTAAACTTCTCCTGTGAAACTGTCCAGTCCAGGGCTTTTGTGTGCCAGGAGTTTCCTGATTACTCCTTTGATTTCATCTGCTCATTCAGTTGTGGAAGATTATATTTTTCTAGAAATTTGTCCATTTCACCCTGGCCTTCAAATGTCTTCGCATATAGTTCTTCTTAGTAATGTCTTACAATCTTGTGTATCTCTGTTGTAATCTTTCCTCTTCCATTTCTGATTGTGTTTATTTGGGTCTTCCCTCTTTTTTTCTTGATGACACTGCTTAAAGGTTTGTCAATTTTGTTTATCTTTTCAAAGAACCAGCTCCTGAATTTATTGATCATTAGAATTGTGCTTTTACTCTCTATGCCATTTAATTCTGTTCTGATCTTGGTTATTTCCTTCCTTCTACTTGCTCTGGGCTGTCTTTGTTGTTGTTCCTCCAGTTCTTGTTGATGTAGGGTTAGGTTGCTTATTTGAAGTGTTTCTATCTTTTTTAGATAGGGCTGCATCACTACGAACTTCCCTCTCAGGACTGCCTTTGCTGTGGTCCATAAGTTTTGTACTGTTGTGTGTTCATTTTTATTTTTTTCTGGAAACTTTTTGATTTCTTTGTTGATCTCATTCTTGACCCATTCATTGTTTAATAGCATGCCATTCTATCTCTATGAATTTGAGTGTTTTTGAGTTTTTTCCTTGAGGTTGGTTTCCAGTTTCAGTTCCTTGTTTTCTGAGAAAATGCTGGATATGATTTTAATTTTTTTGAATTTGTTGTTTGGTTTTGTGTCCTATCATGTGGTGCATCTCTGAAAATATTCTATGTGCATTAGGAAAGAATGTGTAGTTTGCTTCTTTGGGTTCTATATATTTCAGTTAAGTCCACTTGATCTAGGACATTTTTCAATGCTGCAATATCCTTGTTTACATTGTTTCGTTTGGGAAATCTAACCATATTTGACTGTAGGCTGTTAAAATTTCCCAATATAAATGTGCTGCTGTCAATATCTTTTTTGAAGTCCTCCATGACTTTTTAAATATATTTGGGTACTCCTATGTTGGGTTCATATATGTTTACTATGTTTATGTCTCTTTGATGAATTCTTCCCTTAAGCATTATGAAGTGTTTTCAGTGTCTCCTTATGGCTCTTGTTTTGAAATCTGTTTTGTCTGATATAAGTATTGCTACTCCAGCTTTTTTTCCCTGTCCATTTGCTTGGAATTGTTTTCTATCCTTTCATTTTCTCTGTGTGTAGGTCTTTTTTTCTGAGTTAGTTCTCTTGTAGGTAGCATGTGTGCATGTACGACAGCTTTTTTAATCACTTATGTGCTGATGGACCTCTGGGTCACTTCAAAATCTTGGCTATTGTAGATAATGCCGCCATGATCATAGGGGTGTTTTTTCTGATGTCTTTGGATAAATTGTCTGAAGTGGAATCACAGAAATGAAGCAGTTACATACAATACAATAGACAGTTGATGTGTTGTAGAATTGTATATCTGCAACCTGTATAAATTTCTTAACTGGTGTCACCCCAATAAATTCAAAAAAGGGGGAAAACAACAAAATTTTTAAAGCCCAGCATGGTACTGGCAGAAAAATAGACATAGATTGATTGAACAGAATAGAGATACCAGAAATAAACACACACCTATATGGTCAATTATTTTTTGACAAAGGAGGCAAGAATATACGATGGAGTAAAGACAGTCTCTTTAATAAATGGTGCTGGGAAAATTGGACAGAAACTTGCAAAGACATGAAAGTAGAGAACCTACTTACACCATATAAAAGAACAAAGTCAAAATGGATTAAGACTTAAATGTAATACTTGAAACCATAAAAATCCTACAAGAAAATGTGGACAGTAAAATCTTGGACATTTCCCATAGCAATATATTTTTCTGCTATATTTCCTAAAGCAAGGGAAACAAAAGAAAAAAATAAACAAATGGGACTACAACAAACTAAAATGTTTTTAAACAAAAAAGTTTTTGCACAGACAATCCACTGAATGTGACAACACTTTTACAAATAATATTTCTGATAAGATGTTAATATCCATAATTTATAAAGAACTTATACAACTCAACACCAGAAAACCAAACAATCCAGTTTAAAAAATGGGCAAAGGACCTGAATAGATACTTCTCCAAAGAGGACATTAAAATGGGTAATAGACATATGAAAAGATGCTCAACATCAGTAATCATCAGAGAAATGCAAATTAAAACCACAATGAGATATCTCCTCACACCTGTCAGGATGGCTATCTATCATCCATAAATCAACAAACAACAAGTGTGGATGAGGATGTGGAGAAAAGGGAACATTCGTACACTGTTGTTGGGAATGCAGATTGGTGCAGCGATTGTGTAAAGCAGTATGAAATTACCTCAAGAAATTAAAAGTGAAACTGCCTTATGACCCAGCAATTCCACTTCTAGGAATATATCCAAAGAAACCTCAAATGCTAATTCAAAATAATATATGTACCCTTATATTCACTGCAGCTTTATTTACAATAGCCTAGATCTGGAAGCTGCCCATGTGGCCATCAGTAGATGACTGGATAAGAAAACAGCGGTACATTTACACAGTGAAACACTACTTGGCCATAAAAAAAAAAAAACAGTGAAATCTTACCTTTTGCTCAACAGGCATGGATCTGGAGTTTATTATTCTAAGTGAAATAGGCCAGTCAGAGATAGACAAATCTCATACGGTTTCACTTATATGTAGAATGTAATGAAAAAAATAACCTAACAAACAAAATAGAAATAGACTCATAAATATAGAGAACAGACTGACAGCTGTCAGTGGAGAGGGTTTTGGTGGTTGGGTCAATAAGATGTAGTAATTCAGCAAAAAGAAAAAAACTCATAGACACAGACTGCAATATGGTGATTACTAGAAGGAAAGGTGGATGGAGGAGGTGGAGAAGGTAAATGGGGATAAGTGGTGATGAAAAAAGACTTTATTGTTGTGAACACCCAATACAATATAAATTATGTATTTTATAATGGTACACTTGAAACATATATAATTATATTAAACTATGTCACCCCATATTCATTAAAGATAAAAATATCATCTGTGTTCACCAAAAATACTTTAAAAGCTGATAATCTCACTATATTAAAAAATATGATACAATCCTAAAACCATTAATTATTTTTTCAAGATTTTATTTATTTATTTTTAGAGAGAGGTGAAAGGAGGGAGAAAGAGAAGGAGAAAAACATTGATCAATTGCCTTTTGTATATGTTCCAGCTGGGGATTGAACCCACAGTCTGGGCATGTGCCCTGTCTGGGAATGGAACCAACGACCTTTCACTTTGCAGGATGATGCCCAACCAACTGAACCACACAGTGAGGGCCCATTAATTATTATTTTTTTTACTCTTTTGGCAAACTCAAAATATAACCTGTGTTAATCTGACAAAGTATCTATAAAATGTATCTAAGATACTATTATAATTAATGCTATAATACTGAAAGTTTTCACCTTGAATTTGAAAATAAGTTCTCTGCTGTTCAACATTGTACTGTAAGACCTAGCAGTGCAATAAAGAAAAATAAATAGGAAAGAAAATAAATGAGTCCAGAGGATTATATGTGAAGAAATAAAACTACTTGTTATAGAAAAATACAATCAGTTAAGAGAAGGAAGGAGCAGAAATATGCATTTGTACTGTCTTATTATTACATAATTACCTTTTTGTGTGTATTTTTCTTTATTCATGGATTCAAATAAATGTCTAGGTTCATTTGCTTTCAGAACTAGAGAACTTCCTCTACTACTTTTTATAAGGTGTATGCCAGCAACAGACTCCCTCATTTTAGTTTATCTAGGAATTTATTTTGCCTTCATTTCTGAAAGATAACTTTGGTAAATATAGGATAACTTGTTGACAGATTGTGTGTTTGAGCAGTTTGAATATGTTGTTTGACTTCCTTCTGGCATGGATTGTTTTGATGACAAATTAGCTGTTAATTTTATTGGGGTTCTCTTGTAAGTTCGGAGTCATTTTTGTCTTGCTACTTTCCATATTTTTTCTAGTCTTTCAGCATTTTTACTATGTTGTGTTTGTCGATCTCTTGCATTTATCCTACTTGCAATCCACTGAGTTTCCTGGATAAGTAGATAGATCTTTTTGTTCAAATGTGGAAAGTTTTCAGCAATTATTTCTTTGAATTTTTCCTGCTCCTTTCTTTCTCTTTTCTGTCTTTTTAGTATTCCCATTATGTGTATGTTTGGGCAATTAATGGTGTCCCATATTTCACTGAGACTCTGTTCAATTATTTTATTTTTTCCCTCTGTTCCTCAGATGACATAAATATACAAATCTTAGCATTCACTAATTCTTTCTCAAATCTACTGCTGAACATCTCTAGTGAACTTTTTCAATCTTTGTACTTTTCAGAATTTCTACCTGTTTCTTTTCATATCTATCTCTATTGATTTTTTTATATGATATTGTCATAATACCTGCCTTTACTTCTTTAATCAAAGCTTTTTTTATTATTCTTCAAACATATTTATATTGTTTACTTTGAAGTTTTTGTTAAATTCAACATCTGGTCACTGTCACAGGCAATATTCATTGCCTGCTTTGTTTCTCCCTATGCAAGTCTTACATTTTTTCAGATAATACATTTTAGTAACTCTGAGTGTTGGTACTCTCCTTCTGGGGGCTTATAATTGCTGTTATTTGCTTATTTGTTTAGTGAATGGTTGAATTATTTAACCGATGTCTATTTCCTCCCTGCTATGTGTAGCTTCTTTTTTTAAAATTTTATTTTAATTGTTGTTCTTATACAGTTTTCTGTTTTCTACTCCCATCCCATCCCACCGCCCCAGCCCTCCCCAGCTCCCTCCCATTTCCACCCCCCCAGCTTTTGTCCATGTGTCTTTCATACTTGTTGCTCTAATCCCTTCCGCTTTTCCCTGGATATTCCTATCCCTCTCCTCCCTTGTTCTCAATTTCAGTGTCTTTGGTTATATTATGCTTGTTTGTTTGTTTTTTTGATTAGGTTCCTGTTAAAGGTGAGATCATATGGTATTTGTCTTTCACCTCCTGGCTTATTTCGCTTAGCATAATGGTCTCCAGTTCCATACATGCTGTCGCGAAGGGTAGGAGCTCCTTCTTTCTTTCTGCTGCATAGAATTCCATTGTGTAAATGTACCATAGTTTCTTGATCCATTCATTTACTGATGGGCACCTAGGTTGCTTCCAACATTTGGCTATTGTAAATTGTGCTGCTATGAACATTGGGGTGCATAGGTTCTTTTGGATTGGTGTTTCAGGGTTTCTAGGATATAATCC
>PVKU01008618.1:0-71576 GCA_004027475.1 Anoura caudifer | reverse complement strand
TTGGTTTGTGTCCCATCATGTGGACTATCTTTGAAAATGTTCCATGTACATTTGAAAGGAATGTGTATTTAGTTTCTTTGGGATGAAGGTCTCTTTATATATCAATGAAGTCCATTTCATCTAGAGTGTTGTTCAATGGCACAATATTTTTGTTGATATTTTGTTTGGAAGATCTGTCCATTTTTGACAGTGGGGTGTTAAAATCCTGTACTATAATTGTCTTGCTGTCAATGTCTTTCTTGAAGTCCTCTAAGATTTTCTTTATGTATTTAGTTGCTCCTATGTTGGGTATACATATATTTATAATGTTTATGTCTATTTGGTGGATTCTTCCCTTGAGTATTATGAAGGTACCTTCTGGGTATCCCTTTATGGCCCTTGATTTGAAGTGTATTTTGTCTGATATGTGTATTGCTACCCCGGCTTTTTTTTTCCTGTCCATTTGCTTGGAAAATTTGTTTCCAGCCCTTCACTTTGATTCTGTGCAGGTCTTTTGTCCTGAGGTGGATCTCTTGTAGGCAGCATAGGTGTGGGTCATGGTTTCTTATCCATTCAGCTATTCTCTATCTTTTGATTGGAGCATTTAATCCATTTATGATTAAGGTTATTATTGATAGGTGCTTATTGATTGCCATTTTCATACCTGTGTTTCTCTCTTTCTCTTCCTTTCCTTAAAGCACTGCCTTTAGTATCTCTTGCAGAACTTGTTTGGCAGAGGTGTATTCTTTTAGACTTCTTTTGTCTGGGAAGCTCCTTATTTGCCTTTTATCTTGATTGAAAGCCTTGCTGGGTAAAGTAGTCTTGGTTGCAGGCCTTTGTTTTTCATTACTTGGTGTATTTCTTGCCATTTTCTTCTGTCTTGGAGCGTTTCCACTGAGTAGTCAGCTGCTCATCTTATCGGGACTCCCTTGTTTGTTACTTCCTTTTTCTCCCTTGCTGCCTTTAAGATTCTCTCTTTCCTTGGAATTTGGCCATTTTAATTATGATGTGTCTTGCAGTGGGACTCTTTGGGTTCCTCTTGATTGGGACTGTCTGTGTTTCCTGGATTTGTGTGTCTTTTCTCTCATCAAATTAGGAAAGTTTTCCATCATTACTTTCTCAAACAGGTTTTCTATCCTTTGCTCTTCTTCTTCTCCTTCTGGTATCCCTATAATTCAGATATTATTATGTTTCATATTGTCTTGCATTTCTCTTAATCCTTCTTCATTCTTTCTGAGCCACTTTTCCTTTTCTTACTCCTTCTGGGTGTTTTTTTTTCCTACTTTGTCCTCCAACTCGCTGATCTGATCTTCTGCTTCATTGATTTTGCTTTTCTTTCCTTCCACTGTGTTCTTCATTTCAGAAATTGTTTTCTTCATTTCCTCTTGGCCCTTGTTGATGGTTTCTATTTCCTTTCTCATGTTGATACAGTTTGCAGTGAGTTCATCATAGCTTCCCTGTAGTTTCTGGTAGCTCATTGAGAGCTCATGGAGCTTCCTGACAACCATTGCTTTGAACTCAAAATCTGATAGTTGAGTTGCATGTGTTTCATTTAGCATTCCTTGTGGTGCTTCCTCCTTTCCTTTTATTTGGGGCTTGTTTCTTTGTCTTCCCATTTTTTGTAAGATTCTTCTTGTAAGCTTCAACTTCTTAAATTGATCTGTTCTGGCTCCTTCGTTTATGGTATGAACTTCTGTGGTAGAATACCTGTGAGATTCGGTGGTGCATTCTCCTTTGGGTTTCCTGGTGTTCACAGCTTCCACTATTTCAGCTGTGGGGATGCTCCCTCTTTGGGTCTAACTCTGTTTTTTTCACAGTTGCAGGGTGTTTTTTTTTTTTTTTTTGTCTTACCTAAGATCATGGGTGTGAGTTCTGGGCCTTCCACAAAGCCCCCTCCTTCATTTGCAGGGCCTCCTCTGGTCACTCAGTCACCTGTGGTCCCAGGGCCACCTGTGCTTGCTCAGCCACCTCCTGTCACAGGGTCGCCTCCAGTCATTTGGCTGCCTCTGATCCCAGGGCCACCTCCAGTTGCAGAGCCACCTCCTGTCATGGTCCCAGGGTTGCCTTTGGTCGCTTGGCTGCATCTGTTGCCAGGGCCATCTCTGGTTCTAGTTTTGAAACTAGAAAGGCACTGAAGCTAGTGCTGCCTGTCACGTGCCAACCCCTAATTATTTTCTTAGCATTTAATGTGTACAAGTGATTCTGATATATGTATTTCTTCTTTAAAAGTTAGATGTCATAGTAATGGCATTTTAAATAGGTGACTAAAGTTTTTGAGAAGCCTGGAAAAAAGGTACATTCATATATGTGGATTTATTTGATTTTTTTGTTTTTGTTTTTAATTTTAATATAACTTATTGATTATGCTATTGCAGTTGTCCCATTTTTTTCTCCCTGTTATTCCCCTCCACCCTGCACCCTGCCACCCACCATCATTCCTCCAAATTAGTTCAAGTCCATTGGTCATACATACAAGTTCTTTGGCTTTTCCATTTCCCATACTATTCTTAATCTTCTCCTGTCTATTTTGTATATACCATTTATGCTTCTTATTCCCTGTACCTTTTCCCCAATTCTCCCTCCACTCCTCTGTAATGAAAAGCCTCTATGTGATCTCTACTTCTTTATTGTAGTTGTTTGCTTAGTTCATTTTTGTTTCTGTTTTTTTTGGGGGTGTTGGTTGTTGATAATTGTGAGTTTATTGTCATTTTACTGTTTGCATTTTTGATCATCTTCTTTTTCTTAGAGAAGTCCCTTAACATTTCACATAATAAGGGTTTGGTGATGATGAGCTCCTATAACTTGACCTTATCTGGGAAGCACTTGATCTGCCCTTCCATTCTGAATGATAGCTTTTCCGGATAGAGTAATCTTGAATGTAGGTCCTTCTATTTCATGACTTTGAATACTTCTTTCCAGCCCTTTCTTGCCTGTAAGGTCTCTTTTGAGAAATCAGCTGACAGTCTATGGGAATTCCTTCATAGGTAACTGTCTCCTTTTCTCTTGCTGCCTTTAAAACTCTCTCCTTATTTTTATTCTGGGGTAATGTGATTATGATGTGCCTTGGTGTGTGCTCCCTTGAGTCCATCTTCTTTGGGACTCTCTGAGCTTCCCGGACTTTGGGGAAGTGTTTTTCCTTTGCCAGATGAGGGAAGTTCAGCTTCATTATGTTCTTAAATAAGTTTTCAATTTCTTACTCTTCTGCTTCTGACACCCTTATATGACTCAGATGTTGGAATGTGTAAAGTTGTCCCAGAGGCTCCTAAGCCTCTCCTCATTTTTTTGAATTCTTGTTTCTTCATTGTGTTCTTGTTGAATGTTTATTTCTTCCTTCTCCTCCAAACCACTGATTTGAATCCTGTTTTCCTTCCCTTCACTGTTGGTTCCCTGTACATTTTCCTTTATTTCACATTGCATAGCCTTCAATTTTTGTTTTTATTTTGTGACCACACTCAACTATTTCTGTGAGCATTCTTATTACCAGCGTTTTGAACTCTGCATCTGATAAGTTGACTATTTTTTTGTCATTTAGTTGTATTTTTCCTGGAGCTTTGATCTGCCCTTTCATTTGGGCCTTTTTTTTTTTATCTCAGTGTGCATGTTACATAGTAAGGGGTGCAGCCTTAGGTATTTGCCAGGGCAGGACAACCCAAGTAGTTGCATTGTGGTGCTGTATGTGGGGGAGTGGTCCAAGGTGGTACAATGTGGCTTGCACAGCTCTTGAGTGGCTTCCAGTCACTTCCTCTGCTACCCACAAGTAAATCGGCCCTTTTGGAGCTGATTCCCAGGTGGGTGGTTTTATGTATGTTCTTCGACCATGTGGGTCTCTCCAACAAATTTTCCTATGAGGCTGGAAGTTTCTCCTGCTGCCTCAACCACCATAGGTTTTCTCAGTCAAAGGTTTTGAAGCATTACTTCACCAGGCTGGAACATTGGGTGTGCGGTCTTTCTAGCTCCCCAGTAGTTCCTCCCAGTTTATCTGCACAAGAATGTGGGACTGCCAGCCTCTGCCTCACCCATTCTGGGCCTCCAGCCACCACCTTGCTGCAGGTCCTCTCTACCCTGGCTGCCCATCTCTGCCACTCCTACCCAACTAAATGAATGTTTCTTCTTTAACTCCTTGGTTGTTAGACTTCTATATAGTTAGATTTTCTGTTAGTTCTGTTGTTTTTGTTTTTAAATTTGTTGTTGTCCTTCTTTTGGTTGTACAGGGAAGCAAAGTCTACCTACCTATGTCTCCATCTTGGCCAGAAGTCCTAGATGTGGATATATTTTTATTAAACCAGCTTTTCCAGTGTTTGTTGTATGGTTTTTATTTGTAGATTTTTGTAATTCCTCAACTCTGAGAAATCTTATACTTTTTTTGTTAGGTAAATTTCCCTTTTCTTTGTTTTTCTTAATTCCTACTTACACTGTTTCCTTAGGTATTAGTCATGGTTCTTAAATTTGGTGACTGTATTTTGTGGTCCTCGTTTTCCTCAAATATTTGTTTTTGGATTTTTGGTTAGTGCTCACCCTGGGCTTTGAGAACCCATGTTTATCTCTAGATGACACTTCTTTTTCTCACAGCCTGCACACTTATCAAGAGTTTGAGAAGGGATGGGGCATGGTGCTGAATGTAATGTATAAATAATTCATTTTCTGTGCACGGAGGCTTCCTGTTTCTCCTGGGTGTGGCCAACCACTTGGATCCCTGCCTGCTTTCCAGCCCAAGCATGGGTGATTGTTCCAGCCTGGGACAAACACCTATGCTACATACTACTTGATACAGTCAGGCAGAGGAGACATAAAGATCCAACCATTCAGCTGCTCAAAATGGAGTAGTTTAACAAATAATAATTTTCTCATGGATTCCATATATTACTTGTATCTCTTATCTCTGGGCTTGGATATCATCCTGAGTTATACCCATCCTCTGCTTCTTATGTTACTGTGCCATCCTCTGCTTCTTATTTCTTAGGTTATACTTTTCTCCATTAATCTCATTCTGTCATCTTAAGACTGAAAATGATTCCTCAAAATGTGCTATGCAAATAAATTATGCTTCTATTTTTAATTTCTGTTTTAGAGATACTGATATCAAATATGTATTTTTTCCATTTATGGGGCCTTGGCTAGAGGATAAAACAGATATATGAACCCAGTACACCTTTAGTTACTTTACACAAGGATAGGCTAGCTATAAGCATACTTTACTCTCTCTCTCAACTACATCCAATCTCTTATACAAAAACAACATTTTAGGAAGTGCTTCATGCAAACTATGAAGTTTTGAGCAAAAATGAGAAACCCATAAGATAATGGATTCTGAGAAATGTCCTGAGCCCAAAGGGAGTGATTCAAATACACTACAAAAAAATGACCTGCAATCCCTTTTAAGATATGCTGAAACCAGATACAATGCAGAAAATGTGAAATTCTTAACAACTTTGTAGGCTGATTGTCCTTACAAAATGTTGAGTTAAGAGGCCTGTGTTTATAGCTTCCATTTTTTAAATAAAAGGGTAGTTTTAAAATTCAAACTTGTAAACATCCAAATTGTAAAAATTCAACTCATTTCATGGATATGAGATTTTCAATTCCAGCTCACATGTGAATTCATGTGTTAAGTGTGTTAAGGCAAGAACTTTTAATGGGATTAGGTCATATTGGGAGTGGCTTCATTAAAGACAGAAAGATACTTTGCAGCTGAAAATTTAAGATTCACTATAAACTTAATATACATACCTTACTTGTATTATCTAATAAAACCAAGAGTGGGTGCTTGGTATCCTAAAGGCAAAACAGCTTAATAAAATTAATGTATAGTGCTCCAAGTGCTTAAGCACTGCAAAGCTTCAGGGATTGGTTTTTCATTAAGTGACTGGGTAAATATAATTATCTATCCTAGAATGTCTGAGTTATTCTTCTAATTTCTTAAATCAGATATAAAGAACTTATTTAATGACTCATCAATGTTGAGGAGATAGAACAGGGAACATCATTTTATTGTGGTTCCCATAACTGGGTGAAGAAGGATGATTTGAATCCTGAATGGGCTTCAGCCAAGACCTTTCCAAGATCCATTCATTCTTCCCAGATAGCTTAGCCTCAATTTAGAAAGGAAGGCAAACCCCTCACTACCTTCACCTAACTTTTCCAATGTATATTTAAGTGTCTGCCTTTATGTAAAGGCCAGACTGAGCCAGGAAAAGAAGAGCTAGGCTAGAGCCTGAACTCTATATTTCTGTCATGGTTTGCAGAGTAATCCTAGCAAGGGAAAGAACTGACCAGGAACAGGGTGAGTGTAGCAAATTATGTGTAAACATGTCGGTGGGTGGGAAAAGGCTAAAGAGCAAGCACATGCTTGAGTTGGTGTGAAAAGAACACTAGGACAGAGGTCTCTTATCCAAAAATATATGCTTCATCTGCCTGTCCCTTTTACATGAGATTTTAACATTACTTAGTCATTCAGTTCTTTATGAAATCTTCTTTTAACATGCAAATACTTGGGAAAGGTATAAATTATTCATATTGCACCAGTCCTTTCAAACTATGGAATTACACAAATCCATATCCAAATTGTCACTTTTCTTAGGTATTAACTTATCTTAATTACAGTTTACCCATCTGTTCAATGGGGATAATAATCTCTACCTCAAAGTTTGATATATTAAATAAGAAGAACAAATATGAAAGTACCTAGGAAAATGCCTGACATGCAAGAGTTTTGTCCTCATTTAATTTGTATGAGTCAACTTGGGGGGTGTGCCAAGGTGGGGTACAGTAACAGACTTCAAACTATCTAGAGGGATGGGAGTCAGCCAGGGAGAGCAAAATACAGAAAGGCCAACTCTGGCTAAAAATTACAGTATGTCCAGTTTAAGGATCTCTGTGGACCTGGGACCTGGAGATAATAAGTAGTAACAGCAGTTGTATAAGCCTGTTCTTTAGTTGCATGATTGTTCAAAAGAGAGCTTCTTGGCTCAGCCTTGGTTGTCAGCCAGTAGAGAACTTTGCTTATTAGCTGTATGATATTGGGTAAGTCACTAATCTCATTGAGCCTCAATTTTCTCCTCTGTAAAACTGAGATTATAATAGTACCCTCTTAAGAATTATAGTTAGGTTTAAATAAGCTATAATGCATCCAGTGGATGGCACAAAGTAAGTGCTCAGTATATATAACTTCTCATTAATATCATCAGTATCTCCATTATTTATGACTATTATTTTTAATGTCTATGTGCATATATTTATTCTATAGGGTCTGAAAATATTTATATTTTTCTTCTTAAATTCTATTTAAATTGTGATGGCTGGGGTGGGGAGGAGTGGGAGGAAGGAGACAACTGTACTTGAATAACAATTAAAAACATTCTATTTAAATTGAATTTAATTTCTAGGGTATTCTGATTCATCACAGTGAAGATCACTTAACATTGTTGTTATTATTATTATTATTATTATTATTATTATATACCAGGGCTACTAAATTACTTGGAAGTTCCAAAGCACTCAGTCCTGGGACCAGATTTCAGATGAATTTGGAGAAAACAATATTTTTCCCAGTGTTATTCAAATTTTTAGGCTTTTTAAGGTCTGGTAGTATTCTTGCTGTGAGAATTGAGAGCCCTTTTCCCCTTTCTAATCTTTGCCCTATCATGAACAGTGTACTCAGTGTTTCTGTAGGGAAGACTCCAACACTAATTCATGCTAAGATATGAACGGGTATTAACTCAAATGCTGAAACTTCCTTTGAATTTACACTTTTAATAAGGGCTTAATTTCAGAGACCATTAGTTATTTAATTCTCTTCAAACTCCAGGGATGGATTAGCAGTAAAAAAACGGCTCATCTGAAGACTTTTATGTTCGATTTTTCATACAAACTAGGAAATGAAAAACAGCTTGTGATGAAAGAAGCTTAGACCAACGTGACCAGGGCATGTGAGGAATGACCTGGGTCCAAAGAGAGAGGTTCTAATAAACCAGGAAAATGACTTTCTTAACCCCCATTGCTCATTGATGTCAACCCCAAAAGCACAGGCCCAGGTGATGAGAGAGCTTGCAGGTCACACCAATTTAAGATCCTTAAAATTTGGTTTTCTTTTCAGTCAAATAAAATGGGGGAAGAGGGAGTTTGATAATATGCGTTTAGAAACTCCAAATCAGAATAATACAGAGGTTCGTCTTGACTTTTGCCTTTTGCCATTTCCTTCTTGAAAGCATTTTTAATTAGGTGGATGTTAAATTTGGGGTCAACAACCCTGGCTGGTGTAGTGGATTGAGCCTGGGCCCATGAATTAAAGGATTGCCAGTTTGATTCCCAGACAGGGCACATGATTGGGTTGTAAGCCAGGTCCCCAGTAGGGGCCATATGAGAGGCAACCACATTTGATGTTTTTCTTCCTCTCGTTCTCCTTCCCTTCCCCTCTCTCTAAAAATAAATAAGTAAAATCTTAAAAAAACAATTGGGGTTCACAGAGGATGAGAAGGCACTTTGGGCCCCAGAACAAACTAATAGATTCTTTAAGGGAAAATATAATATCCATGTACTCTTTCAAAATAAAATTATCAAAAATACCCCAAATAAATTAGCCTTTAAGTGACTGATGTAGTCTTCTTTAATCCTATAGACCCCTACAAATATGTCCGAGTGTCTAAAGCAACAATTTTCAACCAGTGTGCTGCAAGGATTTTCAAAACATGCAATACCTGACTGTTTAGTGAGGAGCACTGACCTTTTTTTCATTAGAGTGTCAAATAAAAAATGACAACAGCCAACACAATAGCCATCCAGTGTGAATGAATGAAAATTGTACATAATTTTTGTCACATGGACAAAAATATATTGTTTTGGTGTGCTGCAAAATTTGTGGTTAGTTTATGTGTGCCATGGGATGAAAAATGTTGATTATCATAGTTTAGAGAGTTTAGATTGCTAAGGTTCAGGAGGAGGTGGGTGGAATGACGTGTTTTGTAATTAAGCAGCTTGGTACATTAAAGTGCCACTTTTAGAATACAAGTTTTAAGTGCTCTCCTCCATGCACAATCCCTTGCCCCTCTATTCCTCAATGATCCTTTTCTTTCTCTCTGATGGCCTTTACTTATTTCTAGCCTTCCTCACAAATAAACTGTAACTGAAAATAATTTTTTAAAAACCTCATTTTCATAATGTTTTGTTTTGCTTTGAATCAGGCAACAAGCATTCACACTGTGTTTAAAAGAATAAAGAACCCCAGTTCAACAAGATATTTGCATTTTAATAAGGGACATAAAGCCCTAAAGATAGAATTTCAGGCACTAATAATTATGGAGTAGGGGGCTTCTTAGCCAGATGGAGCTTTATTATGTTTTCTTTTACCATGCAAATGCAATATTTAATTAGTCAGTAGTCACATCTATCTGGCCTTTTCAATCATCTAGCTTGGAAAAGTGGTTATAGGTACCAGGCAGTAGCTGATGATAAGAGGCTCCTACTGGGTTAGTGGTAGAGTTAGCAGAATGTGGCACAAGTAGGCTACTAATTGCCTTCAAGCAGGCTTTGTTCACCAGCAGAGGAAATTGAAACAGTATCTGGCATTTATCCAACGTGTATTCCACAAATGCTATTATGTGCCAGGCACAGTGTTAGATGCTGGGTTACAACAATTAATAAAGTAGGCTTCTTTTCTTGGAAGAGCTCAGATTTTAAGGAGATAGACAAGTAAGCATTAAAAAAAACAAAAAGTGGGCAACTGGCTAGCTATTTGAATAAGTCATTGGGATCCCTACATGACCCTTTACACCAAAATAAATTCCAGATTGCTCAACAAGTTAAATATTTTTAAAAAAATTGTAAAGTATTAGATGGAATTGTTGGTGATTGCATTTTTAATCTTGCAGTGAGTGAGACCTTTCTAAGTAAGCATGCTACAAAATAACCTATGGGAATAGGAAAGATTGATACATTTAACTATATTAATATCATTTCTACATGACAATAGTAAATAAATAAGCAAGTCAAAAGGGAAATGACAAATTAAGAAAAACTGCTACACATATAATAGGATTTTGAAAATCCTTTTTATTTAAAACATTTTTTATTGAATTTACTGGCATGACATTGGTTAATAACATATATAGGTTTCAGGTGTACAATTCTATAATACATCATTTGTATATTGTATTGTATATTCGCTATTGCAAGTCAAATCTCTTTCCATCACTATTTATCTCCCCTTTACCCTCTTCTACCTCTCCCAACCCTCTTCCCCTCTGGTAATCACCATGCTGTTGTCTATGTCTATGAGGTTCTTCTTCGCTTAATCATCTTCACCTTTTTCATCCAGCCCCAACCCCCTCCCCTATGACTGCTAATCAGTCTGTTCTCTGTATCTATGAGTCTATTTCTATTTTGTTTGTTAGTTTATTTTAAAATAAATATACCAACAGCTTTTAGAATTCATGAAGGGAAAATACACCATAGAAAAAATAAATAATTTCAACAGGAAAATAAATATAAATGAATATAAATATTCTACTAAAATTTGCTTATGATTATTTAAACACAAATCAAAACAATGAGGTATAATTTACCCCACTGCACTTAACACATGACAGAGTTTTGTAAAACCTAATGCATTTGAGAATATAAGGACTTAGTGACTCTCATTCACAATCAGTTGGAGTACAACTTGAAGGATCACTTTTGGAGGGTGATTTGACATATTTGTTAAGATTGTAAAAGGCCATATCTTTTAACACAACAATTCTACTCCTAATAGTTTATCCTAAGGGTACATGCATATAAGTAAACAAATATATATTTTCAATGGCAATAAAACAAAACAACAGAAAAAAAAGAGAGGCAGTCTTGTTAATAGGTAAGAGAATCATGATACATTTATCTTTTGAATATTACATAACATCTTAGAACAAATATATGTTGATATATATTTCTAAGGTATACATAGTGAGAAAAGCAAGGTTCAGAATAGTATGATCCTGTCTGTGTGAAAACAAAGCATATGAATATATTGTTGTATATGCATCAAATATTTCTTTTTTTTAATATATTTTGATTATGCTATTATGGTTGTCCCATTTCTCCCCTATCATTGCCCTCCACCCTGCACACGCCCTCCCGCCCACCTTTTCCCCCTTTAGTTTATGTCCATGTGTCATAAGTTCTTTAGCTTCTACATTTCCCGCACTATTCTTGCCCTCCCCCTGTCTATTTTCTACCCACCATCTATGCTACTTGTTCTCTGTACCTTTCCCTCTCTCTCCTCCTCCCACTCCCCTATTGCTAACCCTCCATGTGATCTCCATTTCTGTTTCTGCTCCTGTTCTATTGTTCGCTTAGTTTGCTTTTGTTTTAGGTGTGGTTGTTAATATCTGTGAGTTTGCTGCCTTTTTACTGTCCTATTTTTGATCTTCTTTTTCTTAGATAAGTCCCTTTAACATTTCATATAACAAGGGCTTGGTGATGATGAACTCCTTTAACTTGACCTTATCTGAGAAGCACTTTATCTGCCCTTCCATTCTAAATGACAGCTTTGCTGGATAGAGCAATCTTGGATGGAGGTCCTTGACTTTTATGACTTAGAATACTTCTTTCCAGCCCCTTCTTGCCTGTAAGGTCTCTTTTGAGAAATCAGCTGACAGTCTGATGGGAACTCCTTTGTAGGTGACTGTCCCCTTATCCCTTGCTGCTTCTAGAACTCTCTCCTTCATTTTAATCTTGGCTAATGTAATTATGATGTGCCTTGGTGTGTTCCTCCTCAGGTCCAACTTCTTTGGGACTCTCTGAGCTTCCTGGACTTCCTGGAAGTCTATTTCCTTTGCCAGATTGGGGAAGTTCTCCTTTATTATTTGTTCAAATAAGTTTTCCACTTGTTGCTCTTCCTCTTCACCTTCTGGTACACCTATAATTCAGATGGGACATTTAAAGATGTCCTGGATGTTCCTAAGCCTCTCCTCATTTTTTTGAATCCTTATTTCTTCATTCTTTTCTGATTGGATGGTTGTTTCTTCCTTCTGGTCCCCTCCATTGATTTGAGTGTCAGTTTTCCTCCCCTCACTATTGGTTCCCTGTGCATTTTCCTTCATTTCACTTAGTGTAGCCTTCATTTGTTCATCTAATCTGTGACCAAATCAACCAATTCTGTGAGCATCCTGATCACCAGTGCTTTAAACTGTGCATCTGAAGAGATAGGTTGGCTATCTCTTCGTCGCTCAGATGAATTAGCTCTGGGGCTTTGATCTGTTCTCCTGTTTGAGCCATTTTTGTTTTTTTTTGGGTCTGGTTGTGGCTGTTATGTAATGAGGGGTGGAGCCTTAGATGTTCACCAGGGCAGGGCAGCCCTGTCTCTGGGTTGTGACACTGTATGTGGGGGCGGGGTCCAAGAGGGAACAATGGCACTTGCTCTGCACTCTCTCAGATTCCAGTCCCTTCCGCCACTTTCCCCAAGCAAAGTGGGCCCTTCTGGTGCTGATTTCCATATGGGTGGGCTTGTGTACATTCTAAGGCCCTGTGGGTCTCTCCAACAAACTCTCCTATGAGGCTGGAAGTTTGTCCCGGCACTTCAACACCCCCCCCCCAAGTGTTTTCAATAGGTGCCCCTAGGCTTTATTTCCTGGTGCTGGGGCACTGGGTTGCATGGTCTGCCTTGCTCCCTGTTTTTGCTTGGTTTATCTGTGCGAGAATGTGTGACCAAAGTCAGCCACCGTGTGCACCTCACTTGGTCTGCTCATTGCCTCCCTGTGTCCGGAAACTGCCACCTGTGCACCTGGGGTGTGCCAACTGCTGCCTCTGCGTCCGGGACCACATAGCTACTGCTTTTTCCTGCTGCAATCCCTTTCCACAGGCCACCAACTCCGCCCCTCTTACCGGTCTGGGTGAATCATTGTCAGACATCCATACAATTCAATTTTCTATCTGTTCTGATTGGTTTTTTTTTTTGTTCTAAATTTTTGTTGTCCTTAATTTTGGTTGTGAGAGGAGGCACAGTGTGTCCACCTACGCCTTCATCTTGGCTGGAAGATCATATCGCATCAAACATTTCTTGAAAAATACATAGGAAACTGTTGTCAAAGTTTACCTGTGGAGAATAAAACCATGGTGGGAGGAATATGAAAATACTATACATTTCACTTCATAATCTTCCACACTGTTTGTGCATTTTATCATGTATATTTATCACATGCTACTATTATTCTTATTTAATAAATACTATTCTGTATGCCAACAATAATTATAACACATATAATATGTACATACTATACATAAAATTATATAGATAAAAACCAAAATAAAAATACCAGCTGTTGTAATAGCACAAGGGACAGTCACATGGAGCAGACTACAGAAATATGTGTGTAGTGTTAGCTGGGTGGAGGGAGATGCTTATTAGAAGGAGGTGGCATCTGTATCGATTTTTTTGACAATTAAGAATTAGGTGAAAAAGAGAGATGTTGGGGATATTCTAGGAAAAGGAAACAATAACATATTAGAAGTTGTTGGTTTGAGATAGAGTGTGGTGGGAGGTGTTAGGATGGAGACTAGGGTCAATTGAAGTTTGAGACAAAGAGAGAGACTAGATATTATGAAGAACTTTGCCTGTCATGTTAACTACATTAAAGTCTGAGAGACTTGTTGTGTTGGAAATGATGAACTAAAAGATTCACACTGTGGTGTAAATGAATAAAAAAGGTATTTGTGTTTTAATAAAGAACGAAATGTTCCAAAGATCCAATTTCAAGCATTAATAATTAGGGAGGAGGAATCTTCCCCATGCTCCTCAATTCACACATTTATGAGAAGATGACACACCTGGTTGTCTGGGTACCAGACTGTTCTACTCAGTGGGAAACCTGCCACCCAACTAGAAGTGGGGATGTATTCTACAGTATTTTCCAGAAGCCCACTTGTCCAGGACTGATAATAAAATGCTAGAGGAGAGAGGGTGGCTCCCATGGTAACCAGTCAGCTGTGCTCAGAACCCTACAGACTTTAGTTGCTGAGAGGAACTGAAAGGCAAATGATGTTGTAACAAGCTAGGTCAGCTGGTTGCTCTCCATTTTACAATGTACAGGGGGAAATGCACAGATTTTGGAGTGGGATCTGGATTTACCTGCTGGCTTTGCCACTTGCTAGCTTCATGACTATGGGCAAGTTATTTAATCTTTCTGAGATGCAAGTCCCTTGAAGGGTTGTGCAAAATACTACATAAAAAGCACTTAGCACTGATGTTTGGGGAACGTTGATAAGTATTAGCTTTTATAATCAGTTATTATTTGTTGTACAAAAGCCCATTAGGATTACTACGATCTTTGTCCTATTAATTATAATTATCATTTTCCATTTTTACCCATGAATTTTCCCAGAACTTCTGTGTTTTTCACAAATCCACCAAATATTACTTATCACTCCTTCTTTTTTATGAGCCTACTACTGATTATTCCTCCTGTTGTCATCATTATTACAGCTGTCACTGATGTTATTATTTGCTCTTCTTCATCAGTATTCCTATGATTACACTCCTCACCATCACCACCTTAAGACTTCTCTAGGCCCCACCACTGGAGGGAGCAGCAGAGCTGACTCATTACTCTGTACATCTTTCCAGACCTGCCCAGCTTGCTTTTAGCAGCAGAGAAAGAGATAAGAAGGCAGAAGTGAAAGAATTTCTCTGTCTGCTTCCCATCCTACCCATCCCTTCCCTGCTTGCTAAGGTCATAGGGTCTCCTATAGGTTTTGGGTCTGCTCCTCTTCTCCTTTGTTGGAGTGATTTGAATAAGTAAGCTCAACAAGTAAGTGAAAATAAGTCAGCTCAAATTTTTCCAGAAAGCAAAAGATGATCTCAGAGAAGGTGGAAGAACTTGGATGTGGATAGAATTTATGAACATAGCTCCAGAAATTCACGGACGCAGGCAGGTATGAACACAAGCTAATGAGAGCAACTGCTTTTTACTGATCTCTTACATCATTCCAAGTACATTACATCCTCACTGCACTCATATAAGTTGGGTACTCTTATTATTATCCTCCTGCAGATGAGTAAACTGAGGTTAGGAGAAATTAAGCGAGTTGTCCAAAGTCAGAGAGTTGATAAGAGGCAGTGCTGGCATGTGATCCCAGGCTTGTATGATTCTTGGTCCAGGAACTTTCATCTTTATGACTGACTGCAGCTTAAAGAAAAAATAAAAGAAAAACTTAAAGCTGAAAAGTCTGGAACAGAGTCAGCTCAAAGTTATTTGTACTCATATTTAAGTGATTGACTCAGGTTTTGATTTGTTATCATTTTCTGTAGGATTTTACTTTTAAAGTGTTGTGATTTTGTAGCCTTCAACTTGGTTTGCACTTAGTACTTTTTAAACCTTGCTAGCTTTTTCTCTATAGTTTCCGATAGAAAAGTTTGTAGAAAAATACTTAAAACTATTATTTATTGACCATTTACCTAATGCATGCTAGGCACTTGCCTCATAACAGCCTTCAGAATTGGATATTATTATTATTCACTTTCATTTGACATAAAGACTGAGGCTCAGGGAGTTTTGATGAGCATGCAATGACATGAAGCTGGTAGTGGCAAAATAGAAGATTCAAACCCCGGGTTTGCTCAATACAAAGCTCGTGCTCTTCACAACATCATAAAATGAGCTGTTTGGACACTCATTTTGTGGTGTTGTGAAGAGCACGAGCTTTGCCTTCACCTAGAAAGGTTTTGTAGTTCTCTTGTGGCCAAACAAGGAGAAATAAAATTACCATTGTGCATTGGCCTTGGGAGAATGAGTGAGCTCAGTCTAACAGAGAGCACAGAAAAGTGCCAAGAGCCCATGGAATGAAGCAAGTGAGTGGTGAACTATTGGCAGATGAAGAAATCTCCCCAGGAGTTTATATCAATAACCACTTAGTCTGTAGTTGTCTCCTTAAGAAGGGTGACCCCTAAACCACTGATGGCACACTGAGTAGAATCTGGAACTAAGATGAACTACAAGGAGTGATTTTTTTCTTCTCTACAGAAGGTTTAGAATAAAATGCTGGAAGAAGTATATTAGATTTGAAGGAGTTGAGGAGTAGGGACAAGCACAATTCTGAAGGAGAGGAAGGTAAATAAAGTCTCATCTCTTCTTTGTTTTGGGGAGGTTCTCCAGGAGGAGATGAATCACTGAAAAGTATTCTTACACCACCCTTGCTGAAAATCACTCAAGAACCACAAATCTCCTTAGCTGCTCTTACTTTTTCAGATTCTCCAATATGCTCCCAGTAGTGTAAAGAGAAGGAATTTGTTTAAAGTCTATTCTTTTAATGTTATAAAAATGATCAGTGATGTAATAATAGTGATACTATTAGCAGGCCACAAAATGGCCCTTTTCCATGCTGTCCCCAAAATTGCCAGGCCTGGCACCAGCAAGAATTGCTGTTGAGGGATAATTCTTGCCTAGAACTTTTTTGCAACCTGCCACCATCTACTTTGCTCTTTGTTCCTCTTTGAGCCTGGCCTCATTTGGCTGTTCTCCCTCTGGTATGCCACTAGCTATAGTGCCAGCCAAGCCCTTGCCCTTCACACGCCCCACATGGAGACTGATATGTGTTTCCCCTTTGCTTGGCTGCCAGGGAGAAGATTAATATCAGGATTGCTCAACTAAGAAATGCCCAGCTACATAAAATTCTAATCCTTTCTTTCTGTCCATTTTTGTTCTTTGTTAGTGTTGATCCTTAGCCTTTATGTTGGAAAGTCTTCATGGAAGAGTCTTCCTTTGAATGATTGGTCTTGAAGTTTTAGTTTTAATATTCTGCATCTCAAATTATTTTAGTTGCCTGAGTTAGCCCACTTCCACTGTCATTGACTCACTATCAATAAAGACAGGGTTTGCTTGATAATAAAGGATACTCTTTTTATGTGCAGACTCTAATCAAAAGACAGATGTTTTACTATAAGAGGAGTTCTGGAGGTCTGAGCCAAACTACAACCTGGCCATTTCTATAGTACTTTAAAAATTGTTATACAAGTGGTAGTGTTATACAAAATAAACCACTAGGGAAAAATGAGTATTAATTGCTGCAAAACTATTTCTAACCTAACCTTCCTCCCATACATGCAACCTTTTTAGACTCTCAGTTATGGCAGTAGGCAGCAGTAGGAAAGCAAAAATAACCCTAAAATCACTAACATTTTACTAAAAAAAGTGTGTCTTTATGCATAGGTCTACAGTAGGCAAGTGGGAACCTGCACTTCAGCAGTTGCATGAATCAGGGAATAAATTTTGAGTCCTCCTGAAGGCGATTAGCCAAATGACTAAAGATAACTAGTATTAGAAGAGTGTTCACAACCTTGGCTATGCACTAGAATCACATGAGGAGCTTTAGAAATACTCATTTCTAGGTCCCAACCACAGAGATTCTGATTTATTTAATATGGTTAGCAGCCTGTTTATGGGGATTTTTAAAAGTTCTTTAGGTGATTCTAGTGTGTGATCAGGGTCTAGAATGATTAGTCTACAGTCTTGCTATACAAAGTGTAAACTGTGTACCCACATCATCTTGGAGTTTGCAAGAAATGCCTAAATGCAGTCCCTTTCTTAGGTCTACTCAATCAGAATCTGCACTTTAACAGGATCCATTGGTGATACATATGCACATTAAAAGTTGGAAAGCACTGCTCTTGAAGAAATGTGAGCTCTTGTAAAACATCTCCTGAAAGGAACACTTTTGCACTCTCAAACAATCTTCTCATTGATATTCTGGCTTTTCTAAAATATGACATATAAATCCGATAACCTCAATTGCAGAAGGTATTTCTATATCGGTCTAATAAAGGTGAATTCTCCCACTTCAGAAAAATGAGAAAAAGTGATAGACAGGTTAGGTTTGAACATTGTTTCTGGTCTGTCTTACAAACTTTGTTACCTCTGTTGGTAGTCTTTAAAGACTTTTGACTAAGGAGAGAGATACCAATAAACTAAATAAAACAATGAATTTCCCCCCCCCAAAGCAAAAATAATCTACAAATGCTAGCCTGTTGAGTTTGACGCTGATCCCCAGCAAACATTTAGAATGTATTATTAAGACGATGATTTATTCGCCTTTGGAAAGGGACTTACTAATCACTAGGAACCAGCATGGGTTCATTAACAGCCAGTCATGCTAGACTAAACTCATTTCCTTTTCAATGGACTTACAAGAGGAAGTTGCAAAAATCATTTACTATGACTTTAGCAAGGATCTTTACAAACACTTTTGTGATGTACTTCCAGACAGGGTAAAGAAACGAGATAGGCTGACAGTATGGATAGTTGAATGTTTAACTCATTAAATAATCAAGCACAAAATGTATGCATTTAATTAATTATTGTAAACCCAGTGAGAGCATATGCTCCAACAATTTGGTAAGGATTTTAAAAAATGGAGACAACTGTAAAAGAACAATAATAAAAATAAATAAATAAATAATTTTTAAATGATATATAATGACAAAAAGTGAGGCACTGATCTAATTCTAGATTAAGACAAAGCTTGGAGGTATGTATAGTTGCATACAGAAAATGAAAATCCTGTTTGCTGTCATCCTCAGACCTTATGTCAGCATGCTATTTTTCTAATTATATAACACATTCACTTATATTGTTTCATTTGTTTCTCACCACAGCCCTGCAAAATTAGAACAGTGATTATCTCCATTTTGTAGACATGAAAACTGACATTGGAAGATTCAGTAGTTCATCAAGGGGACAGATAGTTGTGAAGATGGACATCTTAAAAAAAATAAAACCTTACTGATGGCCACTTGGGCTGTTTCTAGCACTTGGCTGTTGTAAATACTGCCACTATGAACACTGGGGTGCATAGGTTCTTTTGAATTGGCATTTCAGGATTCTTGGGGTACAATCCCAGCAATGGGATTACTGGGTCATAAGGAAGCTCAATTTTTATTTTTTTAGGAAATTCCATACCGTTTTCTACAGTGACTGAACCAATTTGCATTCCCAACAACAGTGCAGAAGGGTTCCCTTTTTCTCCACATCCTTCTGAGCACTTGTTTGTTGATTTATTGATGATAACTATTCTGACAGGTGTAAGATAATATCTCATTGTGGTTTTAATTTGCATCTCTCTGATGGCTAGTGTTGAGAATTTTTCCATATGACTATGGGCCATCTGTATGTCCTCCTTGGAGAAGTATCTATTCAGGTCCTTTGCCCATTTTTTTTCACTGGGTTGTTTGTCTTCCTGGTGTGGAGTCATGTGAGTTATTTATATATTTTGGAGATTAAACCTTTATCTGATATACCATTGGCAAATATTCTCTCCCGCACAGTTGGTTCCCTTTTCATTTTGATTATGGTTTCTTTAGCCGTGCAGAGATTTTTAATTGGATTTAGTCCCATTTGTTTATTTTTTCCTTTATTCCCTTTGCCCTAGGAGATACATCAACAAAAATGTTGCTACATGGGATGTCTGAAATTCTACTGCCTTTGTTTGAGTGGATTAAAAACTATGGTACATTAACACAACAGAATACTATGCAGGAGAAAGAAAGAATTCCTACCTTTTATGACAGCATGGATGAAACTGAAGACTATTATGCCTAGTGAAATAAGCCAGCTGGCTAAAGACACATACCATATGACCTCACTTATAACTGGAATCTAATGAAACAAAATAAACTAATGAGAAAATAGAACCAGAGACACGAAAACATGGAACTCACTGATACCTATAGGAGGGGAGGAGGGAGGAGGAATGGAGGAAGGAAGGGGAAGGGATTACTCAAAGAACATGCATGAATGACTCATGGACATGGACAATGGAGAGGGGATGATTGACTTTAGGAGAGACGTGTGGGCTGGGTGGAGGGGGGCAAAAGGGAAAAATTGGGACAACTGTAATAGAATAAACAATAAAAATTTAAAACCCTCTTACTCTAATGTAATTGGGATGAATATGAAGTTGTATATTTTAGCTCTAAAGTTAACTATATATATAAACTCACAATGAAGGCAAGGCTTAGAAGTACTTCCATAAAAGAGAGGGAGTTTTCAGTTATCCTCCAAGCTAGTGTGGGACCGTAGGGTTATATGGTTGCTAAATGCGCTATTGAGATCTCAGGGATATTTTTTAAAGATTTTATTTATTTATTTTTAGTGGGGAAGGGAGGGAGAAAGAGGAGAGAAACATCAATGTGTGGTTGCCTCTCGCATGTCCCCTACTTGGGACATGGCCCGCAACCCAGGCATGGGCCCTGACTGGGAATCAAACCAGCAACCCTTTGGTTCACAGGCTGGCACTCAATCCATGGAGTCACATCAGGCAGGGTGAGATCTCAAGGGTATTTCAATGCATGTATAGTGTCCATCACATTGGAGGTGTTAGTTTCTTTGTATCTAAAGTTAGAGCATTTCTAAGGTACTGTTTTACTCTAGTTGATGCATTTGAAAAAAAAATGAGGGCATTTTACTTGAAAAAAAAGCGAAGACTTAAGTAAAGATCTTTTGTTATACATTTTCTGTGGGCCAATGTGTATGAAAGCTGGGAGAACATAAAAGAATTTCTTCAGCATTACAACTCCATGATAACTGAAGGCTCCCCTATCAACCTTCACACTTCTTGCACCTGTTCTATAGGATAATTGAAGCAGAGGTTGGTCAGCTACTTGTTTTGTATGTTGTAAAATGTTTGTGCACTCCGTCATCTCCGATGACTCTTACAAGCCTAAAAGTTGTCAAGTGTTGGATTCCTTCACTGCGTTAACATGCATACTATAAAGTCTAACTTTGGGGCATCAGTTGATGAATCACCAGGATTGACTGCTAGAGTTAATTGGAACAGTTGCTTGAGTAATGATCCTGCAGAATAAGGTAACTTTGGCTAGTTTTAAAAAGTTTGTTATGACATGACATCTTTCACAAGATTTGTCCCAAGTTCAAAACTAATTCTAGCCCCTGATGTATATTCTGGTATCCTATGATATGTAGATTATTCTTGGGCCTTCAGCATATACTGTCAAAGATGGCCTTCTGAAATAAGAAATTTCCTCACAAAATTCACTCTTGATAGGCCAATAACTCATGCGAATGGTTTGAATTTCTCTACACACACTATACCCAATTTAAAACAGGACTCTGGTCAGAATCCTATAGAGTTAATTTCCCCCAATCTGATATAATGGTGTGGCATAGAGACCATTGTTGGAGGTGGGAAGATGACTGAGGGAGCATCTTTCTTCCGCTGGTCTCAGCTGATCTGCTACCACCAGCCATGTGGTTTTCCATTCAGAGAATTCCCCAGAATGGCTATCTCATCATATTAGCTACCTTTTGGGAAGGGGTTGTTGAAAAATTTGGTCTATACCAGAATTTAGTGGCATGGAGTCTGGGAGGGAAGGGGAGAGATCAAGACTAAATTTGGAGACATGAATAAGTCTTACTTCTTAATAAGTGTAGAGGTCAATTTCCAGAAAGCATTATGCTAAGTGAAATAAACTAGGTGGTGAGGGACAAATACCATATGATCTCACCTTTAAGTGGAACTTAATCAACAAAACAAACAAGCAAGCAAAATATAACCAGAGACATTGAAATTAAGAAAATTCTGACAGTAACCAGAGGGAAGATGGGATGGGATAATGGGGGGAAAGAGGTGAAGGGTTTTCAGGAACAACTATGAAGGACGTGTGGACAAAACCAAGGTGGAGGTGGAAGCAGGAGAGGGCGGTGGGGATGGCTCGGTTAGAGGGGAGTGGTGGGGGGTAAATGCCGACAACTGTGCTTGAACAACAATAAAATAATTTTTTTTTAAAAGGAGGAAAATCTAAAAGAAGGAAGAGGCTGAACTGGATTTCAACAGGAGGACCACATGTTTAGCATTGGGGAGTGGACAGAGCTGGGTGGCCTTGGGCATGTTACCTAACCTCTCTGAGCCTCTGTTTCCTCATGTGTAAAATGGGAATAATAACATCACGGGGCAACACAGGATTGTTGTCAGGAGTAAATGTAGTAGTGTCTATATGTGTAGCATATAGAATGGGGCTCATTAAGTGCTAATATATGACTTGTGTAACCTGAGGCCTATATGATGAAATAAATGTTAAATCAAGTCTTAAGTCATCTGCAAAAAAATACATCATATGCACAAGTGAAGGACAAGAATGGATTGAATTGGCAAGAGCTTGTGTGAAAAAGAGCTATGGGTTTTGGTTGGCCACGAGTTTCCTATGAGCCAAGAGTGTGATTTGGCTACCCAAGGATAATGCAATTTTAGATAACATTAATAGAAATAGTGAGTCAAGATCTCAGAAAATGATCATTTTACTGTCATCTGTACTCTGCTAGTCAAATCACTTCTGTCATACAGGACTGCATTTTTCTTACTTGTTTCTGGATGGACAATGAGAAACTCATTGACAAACTGTCCAGAAATGGTGACTCAGGTTGGGAGGCATTGGAAAACCTTCCTTGAGGATGAGATTAAAATAACCCCAGGAGGAAAACACTAAGGCAGCATTTGAAACTGTTCTTTCTTCTAATGTAAATGTTTACAGAACACATCCCAATCTAATCTGTCAGCAAATCCTGTTGCCTCTTTCCTCAGATTATGTCAATTATCTAACCATTTCTTATCATCTCTCTGTTACTGTGATGACCTAACTCACCCTCTTTTGCCTGATTATTACAGTAGCCTCCTAACAGATCTCTCTGCTTCCATTCCACTCTTGCTGCTTAGTCTATTCTCCACACAGAAGACTGGATAGCCCTATTTAAATGTAAGTTTAATCATGTCACTCCAGTGGTTTCCTACTTCATTCAGAGTATAAATCAAAGTCCTTGCAAAGACTTTTGAAGAGTTGGTTGGCTTGGTTCCCATTACCTCTCTGACCATATCCCTTTCTACTCTCCCCCTTGCTTTCTATGCTCCAGCCACTGTAGTTTAGTCACAGTTCCTCAAAGAAGCAAGGCATTCCCCTTTTCAGGGCTGTTTGCATTTACTTTTCTCTCTTACTAGAACCCATGTGCATGGCTTTCTCCGTCACATCCTTCATCATCATAAGTCAAACATTACATTCTCAGGGAGGTATTCTCAGTCACCCTTTTTAACTTGCAACAGTTTTTCCACAAAACTCACACTGCTGTATCTCCTTTCTCTGTTTTATTTTTCCCACATTATTTATCATTGTTTAATATTCTATATAATTATTCTATACAATAACAGGCATATAAAAATAAAAAAAATGTACTGCTTGTATCTGACAGGAGTTGGATAAGAACGAATTCTGCCCTCTCTGAAGCCTGGATAATTGACAGTTAACCACATAAAGGTACATTTGCAAGTGAATTTTGGCCCAACCCTGAAAGATCCATTAAGTGAGATATTCTGGACTCAGGGAAGACAATTCATATTTCCAAAAATTGTAAGGCTATTCTGTATAAGAAGTAGATTTCATCTGGGTTGCAACTTGAATCAAAACTAGAGCCAGTTAGTATGAAAGGAATTCAAACAGATGAATATGAGATCAATCAAACAATTTGAAAGTCTCAGGTTGTCTCATGAAGCGGTGAGCTCCCCAATCCTGGTGGTGTACAGAAAGAGGCTGTGTGCTTCTGTGTCCACTCCACTGTAAACAAGATTCTGTAATGCATTGTGGATTGGGCCACACTACCTAAACATTCTGTAGCTCTGAGAAGCTGGGGCCAAAAGTGTGTAGGCTTAAGGACTAGAAGGAATTTACAGTTGTTTGTTTAGAACTGGGGGAGAGGATCTTTGGCTTTTGTTCCTGAGGTCCCAGAAAAAAATTCTCCTCTCATAGGTCCATTCCACCCTAATTGAGATTCCATTTCCCAGAAATTACCTAATGCTGAGCTGATGATTAGAGGCCAGCCAGGGGTAAAGAGACTGATTCCCATGGCAACCAGGTTGAAAAAACACACCATGTGGAGCATTGTCAGCAACAAGCTATGTTTGTATTATAAATAGATATTTAATTCATTTAGAGTTTCTGATGACTTTTGCATAATAAATAGATATTTAATTCATCGAGATAGCTCTGACAGTGAGTACGAAAGTTAAATCCCGACGCTGCTCTTTGTTTTTGAGTATTTCACAGTTGACAACTAGTTTTTCCCTTTTAAAACATGTAGAACTTGGTTTTCTAAGTGAAAGAATGGTATATATAAGTGTTTTTAGAAAACAATCTAACAGTCCAGTCTCACAATATTTCTGTTTGTTTCTCTCTGAAAGATTTATCAAAATTTTCTGATTGTGTGTATAACTCTGTTTGAATATTTTTGACAAAGGAGACCCCAGATTCAATCTCTGAATTTCATGAGAGTCTTCTTCTCTCATTTTTGCTCCATATTCTCTCTGCTTTTCTAATTCGGAGGCTTCTCTAAATTTCAGTCCTTGGCCATCTGCTTTTATCTTCCCTTTTCTCTTTTCTTTGATGAATTGATGAAGAGTTAAAGCAATCAAATGATCACTTGCTAACTTGTACAGCCCTGCCACTGGTCTTGACAGTATACTTTAGAATATCCAATGATTGGAAAGCAAAATCAAGTCTGATCAAAAGACTTTTGTGCTAAAACCAAGGATCAAGGATATGCCTCCCTCCAGTGTTTTAAGTGTATAATTTGACTGAGGGTTAGAGATGGAGAGTTTGAAGGCAGAGAATGATTTTGACAGAAAGCAACAATCAGGTTTTGCTAAGTTCAAATATAAATGCACTTCTGAAATTCAATTTTTAGAAACACAATAAGAAATTAGTAGAAAAAACTAATAGAATCCCATCAAGTGGAAATCAGAGTGAGACTTTGTACTTCTATATATAGAACTTAATATAAATTAGTCTGCAATACTCAGAGTATTACATTCTGTAAGGATTAAGGAAAATAAGATGCATTTCTTCCCATTAAGTTGCTGGGTAAATAAGCTTCATAATGTAAGAATATGAGAGTTGCTTTCTAAAATTTATTGTCACCAGGGATAAATAACTCACTGTATACATTGCTCTATTGAACAGTGTTAGCTTAGCATTCATTAAACAGTATTGTGGGGGGTGAGGAGTTTTAGAATCCAATTTGAAGAGATCATGACCTCCTCTAGGACTCATAGTTTAATTTGTCTGAGGTTTTGAGCAGGTTCAAAGAACTAGGTAAGTTCTCTTTCCCAATCTAACCCCTTAATGTATACTGAATTCTCAACCATGGAGCAAGTGACATATTGATCCAGGGAGGAAGATCAGAGGCTTAGAATGTGAACCAACCTCCATTTGAAGTCCTGGGAGGGGACACTGGTAGGTCCCTTGCTCCAAACCAACCACTTCAGCTGCTTATTTACCCGCTGAAATCTCATCACCAGAGGCCCATTCCTTTGGGAAAACAAGGCTCTTTTTAGAGAGGGACAAGAATTGAGATTTATCAATTGTGCACACTTAAGAGTGAATTAATGTACACCTTGTGATTATGAGGTAAGGGTAACAAAGTACACTTTGCCAATTTCAAAGTTCTGCAGAGGGCTAATCCTGATATTTGTGTATTACAGACCTAGAAGTAACACAATGAAAGGGATTTAACTTCAGTGTTTGTCTTCCTTTGGCTCAACTTGGAAAGAACGTTTACCATTCATTCATTCATTCATTCATCCATTCATTCAATAATGAAATGGAAGAAAAATAGCACATCCTCTTCAGGGATCGTGTCTAAAACTAAATTGGTAAGTACTATTTTGGAGATTTCCCTTCTCTCCCAACTCCATCCTTGAACTCTTTTCTCTGTACGAGCAGTCCCATGCTCTCTTATTCTGCCATGGAGGTTAGTTCCAACACACCATTTCTGTTTACTTGTAAGTGAAAAACAGACCAATGAAAAATCACTGCCATAGTTTCTGCAGTAAATAGTGAATACTCTCTTTATTCAGAAGAATACTTTTTAAAAGAATTACATGCATTAGTAAATCAGTACAGTGAGGAGTTACAGGGATGGGAAATCTCATTTCAGGAAACATCTCACCCTATATCTACATTTCATTGTAGAGCTCTCAACTCCCAGAATACCCTTGACCCAGCTCAGGTGATTAGTGACTAAGGAATAGATGATGGGCTGACTCCTAGGGTAATCAGTCAGATTTGCAGGTGTCTGAGAATAAAAGAAAGAGGAAGAGAAAGCTCTTGTAAAGAAAGAGATTATTATATTGGGACTGGCAGGTCCACTAAGGTTCCCTGAGAGATCGAAGAGGGAGAGTTGGAGTTGGTGCCCAGTTCTTCTTCTTGGTTACATCCTTCAAGGGCTATGGTCTGGTCCCGTCCATCTGTCTCTGAGTCTCTGTGTAGAGAAAAAGACATGACTGAAGGAATATCCAGAACCATCAACCTGAAGACAAGTTGCATTGTGGAGCTCAGATGCTAGAGACACATTCAAAGCATTGTTTTTCCAGTAGCCTTGGGATCACAGAAGGAGGCTGACATGAGGCATTTACCTGGTTCGAAGTCGAGGCCACTTCCTCCACTCTATGGCTAGCACCACCCCCAAAGCTACAACCACCACCACAATCAGGCTACTTCGGACAATGTTCCCCACAGTGCACTCCTGAGCAGCAAGCCCTGTGATGATAAAAAAGGAGAAACCAAGGCCATAGAGGTTAGCACAGCTTCTACTTGATCTTTCATTGCCTCCTCATGTGGCCTCCTCCAAGCTTTTCTTGAGAGCCATATACTGAGACTAAAGAAGGGGTGATCAGAAGCAGTGCTTATAATGAGGCAGAAGCAGCCCTCCTTTTGGGGGATGGAAGAGGCCTTGAAAATATGTGGCTATCTTTGAGCAAATCTGAAGTCCCCTTCCTCACCATCCCTGGAGAAATATAGCCACACTTGCCTCTGACTCCAAACCCTTCTCCCTCCATATTTGGGCTGTTTCCATGGGGACTGTCTCTGGGATCCCAAGTGTGCTATGCCATGACTATGGAGGGATTATCCACTTACCTGCTGCACCCAACAGCTCCAGAGGATCACTAGGCTCTGACCAGATATCAGGGTGGGCCTGGAGGCGGTAGCTGCAGCTGTAGTTTCCAATGCCTTTTCCTTCTATGTTGTTAATAACAAAGTCTCCATCCTCTGAGAACTGCTGAGGTGCTTCCTCTCTGTCATGTTCCAGGACAAATTCAACACCTGGCATTGGTCCTCGGCACTGAAGGGTGATTTCCTTCCCAAGCTTGAACACTGTGCTGGGCCAGGCTGACAGGGAGGGTTTAGGAGGTTTATCTGCAACCAACCAGAGCACAGAGTTAGAAGTGGCTCTTAACCCAGCCCTTTACACATTTAGGCCTAACTGTTAAAAACACTATAAAATCTAGACTGTTACTTAAGTCTACAGGACCTTACCAGTCACCCAGATGTCCAGGGAGTCACTGTGATTGGAAGCTGCAAGGGGAGCAGAGTCCAAATAATAAACACAACTATAGATTCCAGAATCTTCACCTCTCACTGCTGGCATCCAGAAGTCAGCCCTGTAGCCACTTGGTCTCTGTTGTTCTAAAGGCTCTTCAGAACCCTCCTTCAACAGGACAAATGTTGAGTCTGGCAATTCCCCTTGACATTGAAGAGTCATATTTTCCCCAGGGGCCACCATGAGACCAGGCTGGGCTAATAGGCTGGGTTTGGGGAGCAAACCTAGAAAAATATAACCCCTGGTCAGAAAGAAGAGGTTACTTGCCAGTCCATCATCCTTGGAGACTTGCTTTGTTAAAGAGGAAAGAGTATTCCTTGACTCTTTTTGAACTCTTTGAAAATCATCTGAACCGTCTACCGGTTTATTCCCTCCTTTTGGTACCCCCATGCCCACTGCAGAGCATCTTCCCCTTACCTGTGACTATGAGTTCCAGGGTGTTGCTAGGCTGTATCTTGATAGGGCTGGCCCAGTCAGGGTGGTAGTAGCAGGTGTAACGCCCTATGCTAGCACCAGATATATTGGTGATAGGGAATGCCCCATCAATACTGGTGGATCCCCGCAGCTGCATTGAAGTGGCTTCTTTTTCTTTGTGCAGAATATACCCTACTCCATGGACTGGCCCTTGGCACCAGAGAGTAACATTTTGCCCCATGTGAACCACAGAACTGGGCTCGGCAAACAACCATGGCTTAGGAAATGTGTCTAGGGAGAGACCAAAGATGCCAAGTGGTGAGTATGGAAACTTAACACTTGCTGAATTAACACTGTATCTTTTTCCTTCTGGCCACAATTGTTCCCCCCATCTGCCTCTGTGGCTGAGCCTAGCCTTGCAAGAGGGATTACCCTCTCAATCTCTTACCAACATTTTCTTTGTCCCATTTACATGCTTTGTTTGTCCTTACCAGTCACCCAGATCATAACAGGTTTGCTGAGATGTGATCCCCTGTTTGACATGGTCGTCTCGTAATAGACACAGCTGTAGTTCCCAGAGTCTTCTGCTCCAACAGTGTGGAGGAGGAAGTCAGTTGAATTCCCTGAGGTACTCTGGAACTGTATAGGAACCTGGGTTCTCTCGTGCAAGAGGGCGAACCTCATGCCCTGGAAAGCCCCTTTGCAGTGTAGGATCACATTTTTCCCGGGAAGCACCACAGGACCTGGCTTTGCCAGGAGAGTGGGTTCAGGGTAGAATTCTGAAATTAAAGAGACCAGAGAAACCTTTCTCATGAGAGAAACCTGCCCCCTACATTCTGTAAATTGCTTTTTTACTGTTGTTATAAGAAACAATATGTATATTGTAGAAATTTAGAAAATAAAGAAAAAGCAATGAAGAAAATATCATTCTACCACTCAATGACAACCATTCTTTATACATGTTTCTATATTTCCATTCCATTAATATTTTCCTATACATACCTGTGTCATTGTAGCTATAACTGTTTGTATAATTTGGATCTTACTGTCCTCCCTCTCCTTTGTGCAGTTTAATATCTTTCACTTAACTTTGTATTGTAAATATGATGTTACATAGCCTTTGAAAAGTATCATTTCTAAATGGCTGTATCATATGCAACTGATATTCCAATGTCTTTGCCCTTTCTCTGAGAGCCATCCAGCTCACCAATCTCTGATACACCAGCTAAAGAAAAAGTGGACATTGAGCCTAAAGCTCAAGGCCAAGCAACGAAATGATTTCAGAAATAAAGCAACATGAATTTGGCTCTAGGGATTGGACACCCCTATCTGAAGCATTTCTTTCCCCCAGAATTAATTACTTGCCTCCTCCCTCTCCTGTGTCTCTTATTCATGTGTTAATAATAATATCAGTGACTGCCTTACGTGGACTGTTTACCATGTGCGAGTCACTGTCCTAAGCACTTTCTTGGTAATTTTTAGAAGGAACACTTGTTTCTCTTCTGCTGACAGGCCATCCACCCGCTGTCGCAGGTTCAGTACCCCTCCATCTTCATTTCCCCACTCCTGACCTGTCACCACGAGCTCCACAGATTCGCTGGGCTCAGACCAGATAGCAAAATCATAATAGCGGCAGCTGTAATTCCCTCCATCACCAGTGCCCACTGAAATGATCAGAAACTGAGCTGCACTGGCTCCTGGGCTTGCCCAAGACCTGTCACTGGATGCTATTTCACTTCCATCTTTGTAAAGAATAAAGCTCATGTGCTGGTGGGGGGTGGAGCAATTGAAAGTCACTCGGGCACCAGGAGTGACCATTGGGCTGGCCCATGTGTTGAAGAAGGGCTTCGGGTACATCTCTAGAAGCAAAAAACAAAACACAACACAACAAAACCAACTTAAGGAAAAAAAGAAAGAAAGATACCTAATATAAGTAATATTGGTTCTAGAAAGCCACTTTGTTTTTTATAGTATTTCATTCAGAAGTGGGTGCATTTAAAAATGCAGGCAAATCCATTTTGTTGATGGCTTTGTAACAGGGACCCCTCTCCCCCACCCCTCAACTCCTGCAGCTGAATCAGTTAGAGAAGACAATGGAGGCTAGCTAAAAGAGTGAATTGCCATTGGGGCTCTGCTGGTTCCCTCAGCCTCAGTTTGCCCTTTTGGACAAGAAGGGGAAATAGTACTTGCTCTACAATGTATTATTTCTCTTTCTTGTCCAAATATCCTTTGAATATTTACATTATAGCAACATAAAATAATTAATATAAAAATAATCAGAAAAATTAAATCACCCTCCACAAACCCCAGCTATTAATAACGATTACTGCTATTAATATCATGCAGCCAGAGGCCCTGGCACTCCCAGCGCCACGCCTGCTTGGCTCTAAGATTGGACACAGGCTCCTAGGACCAGCAACAAAGTTTGCTATGGGGAAAGGAGTTTCTGACCCAGAGTTTTGCCTCTCTGCTCCTCCCTCACACACCCTTTTCAGATCTACCTTTTATAATAAGCTCCAGGGGTTCACTGGGCTCAGACCACTTGAAGGGGTGCATTTCAGTGTGAGTGCGGCAACTATAATTGCCTTCGTCTTTATCCTCCATTCTTTGGATTGTGAAGAAGGCTTCTCTCCCAACAGCACCAAGTTGCTGGACAGGTTCCTGCAATCCCTCCTTATATAGAGCAAAAGCCATGCCTGCCAGCCATCCTTTGCACCGAATTTGCAGTTCCTGGTCCCGGATTGGTGGGGAAGCAGAAATGACAGGTTTGGGGAGGATGTCTAGAAAACAAAATGGGTTTGAAGGTGCCCAGATGGGACGCTTGGAGACATTTTGTCAGCCAAAAAGAAATCCATCTTGGACTGGTCTTCGGCTCCTCCTGACAGTTTTCTCTCACTCTTACCCACCCCACCCCCATTTCAGTGTCCCTCCTCTCTTACATGCAGCACAAACCTCTTGGGTCTGAGTCTTTATTCATTCCCCCGCATCCAGCAACAGCGCTGGAGTCTCAGGGGCTCTGGGGATTACTCCGGAAAATCCCTCTAACATTTCTTACCTGTCCCCACCAGCTCAAGTGCCTGACTGGGCTCCGACACAGCCATCTCCTCCCATGAATGGCAGTGGTAACTCCCGGTGTGGCTCTGGGTCAGGGCACCAAGGGGGAAAGCAGCCCGGACCTGCTCTGAGGCTGGGCGAGTTGCAATCCACCCAGTCCCATCCTTCAGCAGCACAAACTCCTTAGTTGATCCAGAAGGGCTTCTGCACCATAGGGTTAAGTTCTTCCATGGGGCCAGAGGGAAGTTGGTCTCTGCCCATAGCTCAGGCTTAGGGGTTGGCATGATTATTTCTAGAAACAGCAGAGTTAGTGAGACCATCCTTCCTTCTCCCCCCTTTCCTTATCCTTGAACCCCCTACCCAGATCACACTGCCCACCTTCTCTTTCAACCCAAATCCAAACTCTTTCCTTCCTTCCACAGGTGCAGGGGAAAGGGAAAGCTGATGTTTCAGGTGAGATTTAGAAAAGTTCAGAAGCTTGAGGGAAATTTTGCAGGCACAAAAGCAGAGTTGGAGGCTGAATTTTGCCAGCAACTTTAGCCAGGGCTCCGTTCTGGCTCTCCTTCTCTTCCAATCAGTCACTCCCTGGTCGCTGACACTGACACTATGTAGTTATTTCGGATCTCTAGGGAGGAATGTCCCAGTCTGGAGCAGAAAAAAACTCACCAGTCTCTTCTGTCAATACCCCTTTGGACAGTCCTGCAAAAGAAATTGCTGCCAGAACTCTGCTTCCTCTCCGACAGGACTTTACCCCAGCCTCTGCCCAGGCCCCTTACCCCACCCGCTTGTACTCACCAGAGCAGAGGAGAGCCGTGATTATGAACAGCATGGTGACCCCTTGAGCTGTTCCCAGCAACCAGGCTTCTCTAGTGAGACCAGAAAAGAGATGAGAGGAGTTTCTGGGATTAGGGGGAGGGCGGAGAGAAAGGGGCGGCAATTTATGTCATTGGCTTACTCGCCACCCAATACGGATTGGATATGGCCAGGCTAATAGGAAATAATCTTTTCTGACATCGATGGCTTTTCTTTTTGAAGGCTTCACCACCTACAAACCTCTTGCTCTTTCATGACCCACATGGCCCCCCTCCCCTCCCCAGCCTATATCAGATGTCAGCTCCCCATAGCCCCTGATTAGGCTGTTGCTGGAATTGAGATGTCAGATGTGAAAATGCTTTTGTAACTCTAGCTCTCAGAACCACTGGAGCTCAGTGTGATCGGCAGCTCTGGGTAGTGGGTGTGAGGGTGAAGGGAGAAATAGTGGGTGTTTCACCATTATCAAGTTTAAGTTTGGAAGCAATTTTTATTATGGTGGTATTGGTCCTCAGACCAACCTGCTTCACCTGCCTTTGTTATGGAAGGGTTGCCTAGGCAGCCACAATGAATTACCAGAAGATTGTCAGTGTTTAGCTAAGCCTGTCAGAGAGCAGGATCTCTCTACTCCCCCACCCCTCCACCCCCAGAGTACGACTAGAAATATGCAGCAGATTTGGGTTATGGGTCCTGTAAAATTACATATTAAGCCAAAATCCATTTGAAAAATTTTACTTAGAAAACACTAACCCTCTTTCCTAGTCAGAAAAACCTGCTTGTCAAGCTGCTTTTTCTGAAATCTGCTTTTTAAACTCATTCTTTATTTGATACAGTGGTTATGGGTTAAAGTGGGACACTTGAAGATACTTTTTTCCTAACCCCTGGCTTGGAGATTACCCCAATGTATATGGACACAAGATAGATTCTGAGAACTAGAACTCATCCTCCACTGAAACTTTGAAAACTCAATGGTGGTGGTTTTTGCAGAAGGTGTTGGTGGCTCCCTTCACATTACTGAAGCACTTTGTCCCTCAGATCCCAGTGGAAAACACAGACACACACATAGTTATAATCCATTGTGTACTGAATATTCCCGAACACACAAAGGTTTATGATCATGGTGGGGGGTACAGCCAGGAATAGAGGATGGGGGGAAGTAAGCAAGGTATTCAGGAGCTGATGTTCCCATCAGGCTAGGAGCTGTCATTTCTCTTTTCATTTTTAAACAGAACAGACTGAGCACAGGTTATGGAGATGGGGTAGAGAGAAATGACATCAAGGATCAAACAAAATGGCAGGAGAACCTGTTTGGCTTGCCATTTTCTGGGTCACAGGAAGCAGTCTCATTCCTTGCCTCCAATCCATTCCCTGATCAGATGCCTATCCAAGGTAAGATTATATTCTCAGAATGCTCTGCACAGGTAGTTGGAGGCTAGGGTGGCAGAGAGACTGGCTTCTATGGCAACTGGAATAAACCAGAAGACTATCCCTTGAGAGCTAGAAGTTAAGGATGAAAAGTTGGGATAGGAGTTCAATAACATCCTGAGAGACAGAAAACCATGGCTTCTTGCAAAAGAAAAAGTTTTGACCAAATTAATATGGGGGACATAAATCATCTCTGAGAGGCAGGATTTGTATGGGCACTGTTCTGGGGAGATCAGTGAATGAGGTTCTGATAACTTCTCCAGCATCTGGAAATTATGCATTTCTCCACCCTTTGGCTTGGATGTTGACCCTTCTGTGAGGTGAAAGAGAAACAGTTGGGAAGATAAATTCTTGTGTCTTAAGCCAAGAGGGTTGGGGATACAAAGGGTGTGCCCCTGAGGCTCACCTTTATTTGAGCATGACTTATTCCTGAGTCTCTGGAGAGCCTGGACTCAGCCAGATTGAAGAACGGAGGGCTGGGGCAAGATAGTTACCTGTTTCTTAGTCTCCAACACTTCCACCTTATCCACAGCACTATCAACAGCAAGGCAAGAAGATGCATGATCAGGGACAACCTGATAACTTCATTCAGAATATAATTCCAAGTAAGCAAACCTATGACCAGAGAAGAACAGAAGCAGGGGCCTTGATGGGGATAGGGGTAGGTGAGCATATTCATGTAGGAAGGGAGAGCTGGTTACTGATGGTGAAGGGAAGATGAGACAGAAGTGGTCTTTTACATGAAGCATGGGGGCCTTGAAAATATCCAGCTCACTGCTTTTGAGTGCTTATGGGACCACCCTAGGGGAAGGATACTCAAACCCAAGACCCTTACCTACAAGTCCCTGACTCCCCTTTCCATACTTTTTTGTGCACCACTCTGGGATCCCAGGGTATCATGGCCAAAGCTGTGAAGGGACATCCCTATGAAAAATTGTCCTCTCACCTGCTGGCCCCAACAGCTTCAGAAGCTCACTGTGATGTGACTGGATATTAGGGTGTGCTTCTATGTGATACATGAAACTGTAGGTCCCTGTGACTTTCCCTTCAAGAATACTGATGATGAAGTCTCCCTCCACTGAGAATTTTTGGAATGTTGCTCTTTTTCCCATTCTAGAGAAAATTGAAGTACCAGATGAGGTATTCAGCACTGAAGGGTGAAGACATGCCCCAGCCGGCTGGGCCAGGCTCTTGGGGAGGATTTGGGGGTCTTATCTACAATTAGTCCAGAGATCAGAGTTAGAGGTGACCTCAAACTCAGTACATCTTCCCTAACAAATGTTTTGTTAGCTCTCTATTTAGTCTTCTCTTCCTTTCTACTTCCACCAGATCAGTAGCTTCAAAATTCGACTGTGCATCAGAACCCTTAACCCAATCCTTGGTGCCCACTACTACCTTCAACTGGGGCCTCATACCTGTAAGTTTCCCCTGGCATGGAAGAAAATAACTCTTCCAGTGGTTAAAATAGGGCTAGGTCTTGCCCTGGCTGGTTTAGGTCAGTGGACTGAGTGCTGGCCTGCAAACTGAAAGGTCTCTGGTTCAATTCCCAGGCAGGGCACATGCCTGCATAGTGGGCCGGGTCCCCAGTTGGGGACATGCAAGAGACAACCAATCAAGGTATCTCTCACACATTGAAATTTCTTTCCCTTTCTTTCTCCATCCCTTTCCCTCTCTCTAAAAATAAATAAATAAAATATTTAAAAATATGGGGCTAGGTCTTGCTAAGATGTATGGCTTGAGTAACAATCCTGGAAGAGAGGATACCTAAAGTTTTTGAAGAAAATTCTATACCAACTTTTTAGTGTGTTTTTTCTTGGCTCACAACTTCAAGGGGATACAGGGTCACTAACACTTTTTAGAACACTGTAATGATGATAAAAACAAACAATAGTTGTTAGCACTTGCCTACAACCACAAGCTCCATGGCATTGTGTGATGTCATCCTGATGGAGGTCTTCCAGGAGAGGAGATAGTGGCAGGTATACATGCCAATATCACTGGAGGTCACATTGTTGAGGAAGAATGACTCATCATCATCAATGTTGGTGGCATCCATGAGTTGAAGTGATTTGTCTTCTCCCTTCTTATAGAGTGCAAGTCCCATTCCATCCACTGGCCCTTGATAACACAGGCTCATGTTCTGACCCATTTGGACCACAGGACCGGGCTGAACAAGTAGCCAGATCTTGGAGATATAATCTAGGATGAGACCCAAAATATAAAGGACTAATAGTCTGACTTCCTCCTACTATACTTGAGGTTCTTTTCCTCCTCTTCCTCTACTCCACCTTGGAAAATCCCACCTCCTCCCCTAATGTTAGTCCTGGCTACATGATTAGGTTCTTCAGGGGGCCTAGAAGGAGTTGTGTATCCTTAGCCATTAATATAGGCCCTATGGCATCCCCTCTCTTACCGGTTACCCAGATTTTCAGGGTATCACTGAGGACTGAACCACTGTATGACCTATCATAGTAAAAACAGAGGTAATGCCCAGCATCATGGATATTCAAAGCCTGGAAGAAAAAATGTGCCTCATTTTTTACTAGCCTCTTGTGGTAAAAGGACTTCTCCAAGTCTTCAAGCTTTATTAGAGCAAAGGTCATTCCATAGATTGGCCCTTGACACCTGAGATTCAGGGTTTCTCCAGGTGTCATCATGGGCTCAGGATAAGCTGTCAGAGTTGATTTGGGATATAGTCCTAGAAAGGGAAAAGACCCTGAGTTAGAGGTAGGATGCTTCTTCCCTATTATTTTGTTTTGTTTTTCCAATTTCTTTAAACAGGAATTGGTAGCTGAAGTTTACCCTTTGCTCCTTCACCTTCCTTGAATCTTTGCCTCTTCTAAGATGCAGTCAAGGATAAGTTAACTTACGCCCTTGGCCTCTCACCAGACTCTATCAGCTCAATTGAACTCTAACTATGTTTCATGGTGTGACTCAGTGGAATATCTACATCTGTAATTCCCTGTATGTTTAGGTCCCTAGAATGACAAATGCAATTTTTCCAACCACTGAGAAACCAAATTTCTGAAAAATGACTTTTATTTCATCTTTGTAGAGCATGAATGCAATTGCAGTATTAAGGATAGATTTTGAACACAGGTAAGATCCTACTTCCCAACAGTAGATTGAAAGAAGCCAATAAGGAGGAGTTAGGCTGTAAGCCTGCAAACCAAAGAAATCTCTGTTAATTGGGACACACTCTCATTTTCATGTGTTGTTCCTCCAAAGAAATTATACTACACAATAGAGGGCAAGCTTTCTTCACGTACCACTCCTTCCTACCCACCCAAATCTCAGGTAGACCCACCCACCCATTACTGGAAATATCAGCTCCATCTTATGCTCACTGAGAATTGAGGATATATCAGAAATCATGTAAGTCTAGGGATATGCAAGTAAAGAATGCAGAGTTCCTGTCAGCTTATGGCCTAAAGGGGATACCAGTGAACAGGTAACTGCAGAAGTGTATGATAGTGGAACCTATGCTGAAAGGAAATTCATACAACAAACATATGTACACACAGTTCAAATGGACATTTGGTTTTTATCCTCAATAAAAAGCTATACTAATAAAATTAATATTTACCATTTATTGAGAACTTATATGCCAGGCACTGTACATGTATTATATTTAGGGAAATCCTCACAACAACCCTGTGAGGTAGGCATTATTGTTATACCAATTTTGCAAATCAGGAGACTGAGGCACAGAGAAGCATCATACAGTAGATTGGATAGATGTTATCATCCCATGTTAGAATAGGGGAAACCAAAGCACAGAGAGGTGAAGTCACTTGCTCGAGATTGATCACACAGAGAGACAGTGTCAGAGGTGACACTAGAAACTAGAATTACTGCTTCTAACTAAGTCCAGGGTACTTTCTGTAGTACCACAGCTTCCCCCAACCATAGTAGCTTGATGGATAAGCTAAAGAAAATGTGGCCAATTCTCTCTAATAAGCATCCAGGCCATGGTGTGGGGGTTTGGGACTAGGGTGTGCACCTGGCATTTGGACATTTTGGGGAGTCTTTTGCTGTGTTTAAAGCTTGTTACTGCTGTACTGGATCTGTATATACATGACTAAAGCAATTTATAGAGTCATTTCTAAAATATACACAATAGCTTTTTGGGTCATGTTTGCTTATTTTTATCACCAGTACTAGCAATTTATTCTATTTTCCACACTAAAATTAATAATCACAAATAGAATAAAATACATTTATATTTTTAAATATCAGTTTAAAAGGCTGCAGTGGCAGTGCCTGTGCCTGGCACATATTAAGTGCTCAATAAATACAGTCTAATGAATGAATGAATGCATGATATTCAACAAGTAGAAAACAACAAAGATGTGGTGAGCTGAAGCTGCTGGACATCTAGCTGGGCTCATTCACTAGCCAAATGATTGGCTCCCACACACATGCCTGGTAGTATGGGTGATTCTGATTTGTGTCTCAGTAAAATGTCAAATGACTCTAGCTAATGGTCCTTGCAGGGACTAGGAACTGATGGAGAAAAGTAAAATCAGACACTCTCTCATCCAGCCATGATCCCGGGAACAACAATCATCATACCCCAGCAACCATAGCTACACCCACCTGCCACAATTAGCTTCAGAGGGTTGCTGGGCTCTGACCACAAGGTGGGGAGTATCTGGATGTGAGTGCGGCAAATGTAAACCATTTCTCTTTCAGGTGCCATGTTGGCAATGGAGAAGATGGCCACTGTCCCGGTTGGGATTTGGTAATCCACAGGCTCTGCATATCCTTCTTTGAAAAGCATGAATACCAAATCCTGCAGCCAGCTATGACAAAATATGTTAATATTACGCCCAGGAAGAGGAGATGTCTCAGACTGGATCCAGAAGATGGGCTTGGGCAGATGGTCTGGAAGGAGAGAACAACTGGAATTCAGGTAAAATAGGGAGCTCAGGAGAGAGCTCTATTTAAATGAGCCTTCCTGTATGATCCTTATTTGCCACTCCTTTCTCCAGTTTGGGTCTCCCCTAATTTGAGAGCTTGCCCCCTAAACCTGTTCCAGAGTTTGCATCCTAACTCTACACTGCCTATGAAGAGAAAGTACTTATTTACTAACTATAGAATGCCTGAACATATATATGCATGCATTTGAGGTAAATGGATGAATCAAGTAGACAAACCCTGCATTAGGAAGGCAAGTTTGAACCTTAGAAGCTGTAGTTTCTTCTTGATTAGCCATTTCTGTTTTCTTACCTGATGCCTCCAACTCTAAAACTTTACTGGGCTCTGACCAGCCTGTCTCCTTCCAGTAGCAGCATCTGTAAAAATCTGTATTGGACTTAGTAAGGGCACCTATGGGTAATGAAACTTGAAAGGTCTTGTAGAAAGGGCAGATCCAGGTCATCTGTGTCTTATCCTTCAGCAGCAGGAACTTGCTGGAAATCCAGGAAGGGCTTTTGTACCAAAGTGTGATGTTCTCCCATGGGGCCTGGGGGTCGTTGGTCTCTATCCACAGCTCCAGTTGAGATTTTATCACTGTCATTCCCAGAGATCACAAAGACGTGAACAGTACAGCCGTCCCATAGTGTGCCCCGCTATGTCCCTTAAAACTAGCCCTGACCTGGATTCTTCCATTTGTCTTCCCTTGGGAACATGTAGAAGGTGGGAGAGGGACCCCAGAATATTTGTTCAAGAAATCCAAGTGAGTTGGGGAATAAAGTGCAAGGCTGGCCTCCCTTCCATCTGAGATAAAGCTCTTTACTATTCTGTGGGAAACCAAGTCATGAAGTGAGGGACTTATTCTCAACTGGCTCAATCTGGGAATTTTCTTTGGGAGCTCAAGGTAGTTTGTTCCAGGGCTATGGAGGCAGGCCTATGTCTTAGAACCTTCAGGAAAGAAGTTACCTGAGGTAACAGGACTCACTTACCTATTGATGTCATACCCAGACTCAGCCCTAAAAAGAGAGATTATGGTAAGGGAAAACCTCCTCATTGTCCCCACCCACTCACAAACATCAATAGTCTCTTCTCCCTCCCTAAGGTACCCACTCATAGAGGTATTTATGAGAGGGTCACTTGCCTCTCACCCATTCCTTGTACTCACGAATGCAAAAGAGCAAGAGGGTGAATGTCCACAGCATGGTGACCCCCTCCCTTGGTCTGTGCGTGGTCATGGGGCCTCTGGTGCTCAATATGCACTTCAAGACTTAAAGGGCTTTGCCATTCAGCAGGTGGTGAGATCTAAAAGCAGAAGTGTTTTTACTCAAAAAATTTGTTCTGCTCCTTAAAGTTTATTTTGGATCACTCAACTGCAGTTGACAACTCCACTACCTTCTACTCCCACACAAGTATGCAAGGTATTACAAAGTATCACAAGGTCACCTGTTATTTTCTCTCCTTGTTTCATTTCCCCACTTCCCCCTCCACTCATCCAAGCTCTTTGCTGGTACCTAGGATGTCAGATTTGTTGAAGTGTCTGTTGGTCTCTGGGATCTCAAAGGGGTCTGCAGGAGCCTCATGGAATGAAGGAAATGGGAGATGTAGAGAGTCCTCCAACAGTATAGCAAAGGAGACATTCCTACCATCCGCATTTTGCTGACAAGGAAACTGAGGTTTAGAGATAATTCCTATTTTACACAAAGTCAAAAAATATTAAATGCCAGAGCTTAAATTCAAATCCATGTTTAACTCCAATGCCTATACTGTAAAACCAGCATTTAAACTCCCAGAGGCAGTCCTTTCCCCTATTCTTACCCTCCCACACACCACTTATCACATCCCATCCAGGTCTTCCCTTATGTGGAATACTTCAGATCCAATATTACTCTTTCTTATCTCTTATTCCCAAAGCTCAAAACCCCTATCTCTAGTAGGTGTTGGAGAATCAAGCTACTTGAGCTAATTAATATAAGGTGTCAATGATTTACTGGCTGCTTGCAATTTGTAAGTATTTTTGTTCATTGCTTCTAAGAAAAAATAATTGTTTGAATTTCAGAGAAAATGGCAAAGATCTGAGTTCAGGGAGTTCCCATTTTTCTGAGAACCACTACTGCCCACAATGCCCTGAATGTACATAAGTAGACCTTTTATGCTTTCCTGCCTCCCCCACCCCACACAGAGTATCCTTTTGCCAAGAAGAAGTGTATTCCCACCACATGAACTCAGGCTAATGTCTTCCACTAACTAGACTATTCAGAGTCTGAGGTCCTGGCTAACCCCAGCTGTTTAATCCAATCTCAGTAGAGCAGGGTAAAGGCAGTTCCCAGAACAGAAAGGGGTTTATTTTCCTTCCCAAACTTATCCTACTACCGCAGCCTCTAACTTGTTCTAGTACTAACACTGGGCAGATGGAATAACAGGAAAACAGGGTTTCATTTTTAAGCATCTGGGCTGTAGGAAGCAGGTGAACAGTCAGAGATCCAAGGAGGTACAGCTTCCTTTTGCAGTTTTTTCTTTGAATTGAAGGATGCTCAAATCACCCTCTCTGAACTTTTCTTGTCTGTAAAGTGGGGGAATAATATCTATCTAAACATTGTTGTTGCGTTGGATGAGAGATAATATACTTACAGTTACAAGCATATAGCATTTTAGAAAAGGAAGCTGTTTTTCTCCTTTCCAAATGGTACATCAACCTGTTGTAGGACTCTAAAGATGCTCTTTCCATCTCAGCTCCTGCAGGCTCTTATCTCTACTCCTTTCAGGTTCAGGGTCAGGGTCAGGGCCAGGGCCAGGGCCAGGGCCAGGACCAGGGCCAGGCTCTGGTGCTGCCCTGTTGCTTTGTTTCTCTGGGAGGTTTGGGCCAGGATTTATTTAGGAAGCCATGTTCTACTTGCAAGGGAAAGTTTCAACCTGGAATTCTGCCCCTGGATGCCATATGAGATTTCATCCTTGTAACTTGGACTCCTAAAGCAAGGATTTGCCTCTTGGGGACTTGAATGGAATCAGGGAACCTGGGATACTCAGCGTGGCTGACTCCTCTCCAATCACTAAGGAAACTATACCATTGATATTCAGCAAAATTGATGGATCTTATACCCAGGAAACAGCAGCTGCAAGATTTAGGTTAATTTGCCACGCCTATTTTGGCCTTTCACAACCACATACCCCTCAACTTCAGCAGTCTAGCCTTTTTGCCTTCCTCTTCTACTCCACCCCATGCACTTTCCCCACTCTTAGGCACCTTCGCAGTGCTTTTGAGCATGACATATCACATACTAGAAATGTCTTATGGCTTGTGCCTGCTCCTCCTTGTACGTAGCTTTGAGAGCTCTAGGAGTCAAAAGGGTTGGGCTCAGCAGGGTGCCAGGTACATGCTCCATTGAGGGTTTGGAGGGAAGACTGAGAAGGTAAAGCAAATATATATACAGTGTCCAGAGATTCTCAACAAGGCAAGGCTGGGATCGGGAGGGAAGAAGAAAGGAAAGGATGAAGAGAGTAGGGGGACAGACTGGGAAACAGTTTGATTAACGGCAACTAATTACAGCGGGAGACTATTTGGGGGCTTTGTTTAGGATTTGATGGCTAGTATTTAGTCTTCAGCCACTGGACTATGCGTTCATTTGCAGGTACTTACGGTAGTTGAAGGTCCGTTTCGGTGTTGGAGATTCTCCAGTGAGCTCCTCCAGATGCAGCAAACTGCCCAGCATGAGAAGAGCTAAGGACAGCCTCTGAGACTCCGCACCCGCCTCCCTCTCTACCCCGCCTGCTCGCTGGCCAGCTCCAACCTCCTCCCCTCCCTCCACCAGGCTCGGAGAGCCTACCTATACTAACTCTGCCTGACTCCAGCAGTCCTCTGACAACTGAGATTTCTCTGCATGCCCCTCCCAGCTCTCAGCCTTTCTCCCGACTCCTTGCAGAGGAGCCAAATTCAGGCCCTTGCAGAGGAGCCAAATCCTGCCACTTCACCAGTGGCTCAGAGTTTCATTGGGTCATTGTATTCTACAGGGGAGAGGGCCAGCTCATAAGACTGACAAAGCTGCGAATCCTTCGTCTCCCGCTTCCCAATGCCTTTAAAGGGATCTCAGATCTTCCTCCACCCTTTTAATGACCCACAATGCATAAACATTGCATTCACCATATAAAGGTTTAAATGTGTACTATGTGCCTCTGGGCCCTGAGCATCTACTATTTCTAATCCTTAGCAACCCTGCAAGATGTGTTACTTTCCTCACTTTTACAGATGAGGAAACTGAAACTCAGAGAGGGTTAAGTAACTTGGACAGCCTTCAGATTCTAGCTTGGGATAAAAGCACAGGCTTCAGAGACACACACATTTGGATTTCAGTCCAGGTTCCGTTATTCAATAGGTGAGTAACCTCAAGTGAGTTAAACCCCCCATCTGTAAAATAAAGAAAACAACAAAAGCTATTACAAAAGCCTTTGATAGGATACTGCAAGTAAAACTTATGGCACAGTAAGCTTGGTACATGGTAGGTATTCAATAAATAGTAGTTACTGCTACTACCACCAATGACGTAGACAACTTTTCACAAATTTAGTTGACTATAAAAAACTTTTTGAAATTATAATGTATGAATAAGATACTAAGCAAAGCTCCTGACATATGATGGGTCAAAGAATATCATCCAATTGACTCACAGATCAATTGATTATTGTAAGAAATAGTAAAATATTTAATTATATGCATTTTTAGTTTCATAAATATTAAACATTATCTACAGAAAAGTACTGTAATTTAAGTACAAACTATGTAAAAATAAAGTAACAGCTCTTTTGAAAGCAAATTAAATGTCATATCTTCATGCATCAGGTGATATGAATTATGGCTTCCTGGTACCCTTTGTTTCTACATTCCACTATAAGCTACAGATTATTGTATAAAAAATAGAATAGCCATGTTAATATAAAACAGTGTTTTTTGGGGGGATTATTTTCACTCTTTAAGCCTCAGTTTTTTAAATTGCAAAATGGGGAGAATAAGTGTTTTTGCCATCCCACAGAATTTTGGATAGGATTGTATGAAAATTCCCCTTTACACTACTATATAGTGTCTGGGGCACAGCAAGCATCCATTAATTCCATTAATGTGGAGTATTTTCTCTGTTCCAGACATTTTTCTATATGCTGACAATGCAGAGAGAATGGCAGTTTCTGCTCTTAAGTAGTTTGTAGTCTAGGGATAAAAAGTAACAGAGAATGAAATGTAGGAGATAGAGAAGTGGGTACCATAAGAGTCAGAGGATTGCAATAGGAAAAACCAAGAAATAAAGTATGGAGAATTGCAGGCAGTTTGCTGTTGCTATGGGCCTAAACTAGGGCAGTAGAATCAGACAAGGGGGGAGCAAGTGTTCCCAAAACATTTAAGAGGTAAAATTGGCCAAACATGATAACATGATAGTTGAACACAATAGTGATAGGATGAAAATACGCATGCCAATTTTCAAAACATCTATGTAGTAATCACTAGGAAAGTACCAGGCACCAAAAATGCTAACTCAGTGTGTCCCCATAACAATGCTACAGAATAGCTATCATTATCAGCCCCATTTTACAGATGAAGAAACTGAAACATAAAGCCATTTGTCAAATTGCCCAATGCCTAGACAGCCAGCAAGTGGCAGAACTAGGATTCAGAGAGCTAGGATTCACATTCATGCAGTCTGTATACACAGTCCCATGTTTGTGTGTGTGTGTGTGTGTGTGTGTGTGTGTGTGTGTTTTATTTAAACCACTTTATTGATTTTAGTCTATTTCTAAAAAGAGTCTTATATAGAAAAAGTTCTGATACTTTTTATGCGAACTAAACAACTTCTTAACTGAACAACTTCTTAGTCCTTTTAGTCTTTTTTTAAACTGAAGTATAATTGACATACATTATATTTTACATAATTTTTCAGGTGTACAACATAATGATTCAATACTTGTCTATATTGCAAAATGCAGTCCCATGTTCTTAACCACTACCTGATGCTGGCTCTTCAATGGATGTTTGTAATGATGAATGAATGAATGAATAAATAAATTTAAAAAACAGATGGGAAAGTAGAAAAATAAAAAAGCACTAATCAAATGCATTGTTGATACTGTAGAAATAAGGCAATGATAGTGTTCCCTTGCTCTCTGTAAGTCCTTGGGCTGAGGCTTTTGTTCTTGGGACAGCACCTTGAATCTACATCCCAGAATCCCTACTAAGTGGCCATGGAAGCCTTGAAAAGATCTTTTGACTATGTAGGTGAGAATACCACTCACTCTCAGCTTTTATTGGGTCACTACAGAATCTTGAAGGGATTTGTTATTCAATTTTCATAGAAACCCCTCATTCAAACCATGAATGGCAATTGAAATATTAGAAGCTCCAGCTCTAGGCTGCCTCTGTGGGTCTTAAAACTTGTAGTCTGCCCTGCAGCTGGAGAAACAATTTTTGCCCAATTTTCTCAGAAAACTTGAGTGACCCAATATTACACAGCTAGTGGTAGAGGCCAACAGGGTCTGGGGTTGTGACATAACTGAGATGGAGCTCTTTATGTTGGCGCTGCTGGACTTCCCCCATCAGGAATCCAGCAGGCTTGTGATTCTGTAACTCTAAATCTTATACACACATATAGGAGGTCTGTCCAGAAGGCATCCAGCCATGTATTGTGAAAAATAGAGACATTTATTGAAGAAGATACAAGGTACAAGAAACACTGTACATAGGACAGACATCAAAGTATGCACCTTGGGACCTCACACAGCTCTCCCAATCAGCAACAGTTGCCCCATTGTATTTTCCTGAATCTCATCAATTGTCTGAGATCTGTTCACTTTCAAAGGTGATTTTAGTTTGGGGAAGAGCCAGAAGTCACAGGACACAAATCTGGGCTGTAGGGGGCTGAGTCACCTGGGTGACTTGATGTTCCTCCAAAAAACTCTGCATAAGATGTGATGCATGAGTGAGCGCATTGTCATGATGAAGCTGCCAATCACCAGATGCCCATAGCTGTGGCCTTCTGAATCATCTGAATAGTTTATGTGGAGAAATATTCAAGCTTAATGCAAAATTTGATTCAGATTCCTTCCTCTACTCCTTCAGTCATTTTCAATGTGATGGCCACACAGTACACATGCTTACTCAATGTTGTCTACCACCCCTACTGACTAGTACAATGGAGTTATCATTGTTCATGCATGTGCATTCCAGTCCACTCTCTTTGGCTGGTGGATTACATCAATGTCATGCAAACTGTTCTCATTATATTAAACATGGTTCGATGTTTTTTTCAGACAGACTTCATACTCCAAGAAGTTTAGGTTTCTCTCTTTGTTTATTAATCTAAAGTTGGCTGATATTAAACAACTTCTCTCTCATGGAATGTTTTAAGAATGACCAGTCTTATACCTTGGGTCCAGACTCCCTCCTATGACTCACCAGTCCATTAAACTGATTGGATGGACAAGTGAGGGCTGGTATAGGAGCTCTCACTCTCAGTGTCCTAGAAAGTGATGATACCAGCAAATCTTCCTGAGCCATAGCCCTTCTCACTTTCATGCCATGAGCATGAGGGCTAGAAGAGGGTTCCTCTTGTGGACACCTCAGAATCAACTCTTATGAATTATAAGATAAATGTTAGATGTAAGCATTTATTAAGTACATGTTATACACATTAAAGTAGGTAATATGGTGGAGCTTAGAGACAGAATTAATTTGTAAGATAGAATTTCCAAGCTCCAAAGACTTTCAGCCTAAACAGAAGAAAAGAGCAATTATTTTACAAAAGCTGTAGTGGGGGCCACAGGAGTACTATAAAATATTCAAGAAGGTGGAACTCAAAGGAGTTGAGGCACCAAAGACCATGTCCATACACAGGATGGTCTGGGGAGCCTCTCTCTGTAACTGAGTCCAGAGTAGAATGATTAAATTTTTTAAAGCTAAATGTGTCTTACAGTGGAAATAGGACATGCACAGGGTAAATCTGGCCTTTTTCCAGTGATGTGCTGGAGCTGGTTAACACTGGCTCAAGAGAGATGAATGTGTCATCTTATCTCAACCCAGCATTCAGTAATATCATGTCGGTAGCTTAAACTGGCCATGGTCAGAGAATTTACAGCACTGAATAACTAAATGCTATAAACAGGGTTCCTCCCACCCATCCACCCAGACATTTACTACCATTTTTTTCCAGTTTTGTGCTTTAGGATAGTGATTCCCACTGGTAAACAGGAATTACCAAGAATTCTAATGCTTTTCTTACATTCTCAAGAGAGTGATTAGCATTGTGGCCCACTCTCCCTTCCCTAAACTTCAATGCTGTGGTAAGTCACCTAAGGACTGTCACACCTCCAGTGCATTTGATGCATTCAAAGGTTGCTAATAAGTCTCAGCCATCAACTATATGGAGATGCAATGTGGAGCAGACAGATAAGAAGCTAAGGTGGGACTAGATAAGTAGTGTTCTGGGATAGTGAGGAAGCCCAAGCAGACAAATTAGATTTTAACAGAAAGACCTAGTGGAGGTTTGAACTTTGGAGGCGAGAAGTATCTTCTTTTAAAAGTGGAAAGGAAAACTGGGACCCACTCACAGAGCTTGGGTTTCAACTTAGTATTTGTCTAACATTTCAATAATTAAGGGCTCAGTCTGAGACACTAACTCACTTCCAGAAGCTACAAATGAGTATATTTTCAGGACTGTGAAAGGATAAAGAATAAATCAAATGAATAAATCAAATGCAAGTGATGAACCAAACTGAAACTTTATTCAATCAAACAGTCATTATTAGCTATAAGGAATTATGAGCCATGGGCATGAAGTCCTGCATGATGAGGCTTTTGGATGCCTGGTACAAAGCAAACCCAAAATGGGATTACCTAAGTGAATTTAACTTAAGGTTTATGGGCAGATAGAGAAAGTGAGGTTTTGTTGTGTTCCAATCTAATAGGGCCACAAAGTTCTGTTTGGACCATGTACCATTTACCCAAAAGATATATTACCCACTATTCCCAAATAATAATTCTCCTAGCACCACAAGATGCCTTTAATTGTATGAGGAACAGCAAGAAGAAACTTGCTTACATTTTGTGTGCATCTGAGTACATGGGGACAGAGGTTCAGCGATAGGCATAAAATGAAGGAGGGTTCTGAGGGTGGGCTGAAAAGTATTTCATTGTCCCCTTTCTTGTGTTGGATAAAGTTGATAACCCCAGTACAAAAGGGGTGGATTCAGCCCCACTGCCTGGGGTGTGCAGGGAGAGTGGCACTTAGGAGCAGTTTAGAATGGCTCCTATAACCCAGGCAGGCTGCCTTAAAGTGCCTGTGCCAAGAAAGTTTTTTTCTGCTTCACAGTCTGCCTTGCCTTCAATGTATCCAAATTGTAGGCATTTTCATGGGCTTGAGGAAGGGGAAGGTGGGAGGGGGAGGAAATATCTTTTGGGAACGTTTAATCATTTGTCCAAAGCAAAGTATAGAAGTCAACAACTATGTTCTTTTATTCCAATTTATTGTATGATTAACCAGTCATATAATTAAAGTTAAATAGAAATGTCTAAACTGCAAGAGCAAAACAAATTAGCAATTGAAAAACACATCACTGCAACATTATCCATTATTTACAATATTTCCAATAATATCAGTTTATAGGAAATCATTTCAATGTATATGCATCTCTTCTACCAGCTTCCTGATAAAGAATAAGGTCAAATTTTCTAAAAGGTCCAAGTACACTTGACAGAAGGTACGGGAAATTTTATCCAATCTAGTCTGACAATTTCATATAATTTATTGCTTTCATATTACAAATAAAAATTACTACTTTTATTATTTTATCTATCATATTCCAATGTCTGCCTATTCCAACCACCCTTAATTATCATCTTGCTGTATTCACCCCTCTCTCCCATTTATCCCTTCCTCATCACTTCATTTTGTCTTTCACTTTTCCTTCTTTAGCCAGGAACTTCAGCTGGTAGTAGCTTTTGCTCCAACTTTGTCTCACTTCCACTCTAACTAAGTAAGGCATAATTGGGTATCAGCCCTACGTTTACCTTGTTGAAAATCAGTTCTTTTTTTCTTAACAGCTTGCAAGATGACTTCTTTACCTTTATTTTCCTGTTTCATCTATTATATTCCAATGTCTGCTTATCCTACCCATGCTTAATTATATGTTTTCGCTGTTAAAATCTTTTAAAGTATATTTTATTGATTATGTTATTACAGTTTTCCCAATTTTCCCCCATTATCCCTCCATACTCCCTGCACCCTCCAGTCCTCTAGCCTTCCCCTCACTGAGTGCATGCCCATAGGTTGTACATATAAGTTCTTTGACTTCTCTGTTTCCTATACCATTCTTATCCTGTCCCATCTATTTTATGCCTACCAATTATGCTACTTATTCCCTGTACCTTTTCCTCCATTCTTCCCCTTCCCCTCCCCACTGAAAACCCTCCATGTGATGTCCATTTCTCTGATTCTGTTCCTGTTCTGGTTGTTTTCTTAGTTTTTGTTTTCATTTTTTTTAAGTTCAGTTGTTTATAGTTGTGAGTTTGTTGTCATTTGATTGTTCATTTTGATCTTCTTCTATTTCTTAGATAAATCCCTTTAACATTTCATATAAGGGCTTGGTAATGATAAACTCCTTTAACTTGACCTTATCTTGGAAGCACTTTATCTGTCTTTCCATTCTAGATGATAGCTTTGCTGGATAGAGTAATCTTGGATGTAGGTCCTTGATCTTCATGACTACAAATACTTCTTTCTAGCCCTTTCTTGCCTATAAGGTTTCTTTTGAGAAATCAGCTGACAGTTTTAGGGGAACTCCTTTGTAGGTAACTGTCTCCTTTTTCTTGCTGCTTTTAAGATTATCTCCTTATCTTTAATCTGGGTTAATGTAATTATGATGCACCTTGGTGTGTTCCTCCTTGGGTTCAACTTCTTTGGAACTCTCTGGGCTTCCTGGACTTCCTGGAAGTGTATTTCTTTCACCAGATTGGGGAAGTTTTCCTTCATTATTTGTTCAAATAAGTTTTCAACTTCCCACTCTTGTTCTTCTCCCTCTGGTACCCCTATGATTCCGATATTAGAATGTTTATAGTTGTCCCTGAGATTCGTAAGGACTCTCCTCATTTTTTTTGAATTCATGTTTCTTCATTCTGTTCCGGTTGGATGTTTATTTTTTATTTTTTCCTTTGGTCCAGATCATTGATTTAAGTCCTGGTTTTCTTTCCTTCGCTGTTGGTTCCCTGCACATTTTGATTTATTTCACTTTGGGTAGCCTTCATTTGTTCCTTCATTTTGCAACCAAGTTCAATCAGTTTTGTGAGCATATCAGTGTTTTGAACTCTGCATCAGATAGGTCGGCTATCTCCTCATCACTTAGCTCTTTTTCTGGAGTTTTGATCTGTTCTTCCATTTGGGCCATATTTCTTTATCTTGGCACACCTGTTATGTTGTAGGGGGGCTTGGCCTTAGGTATTCACCCAGGTGAGGTATCCCACTTTGCTGCATTGTGGCGCTGTCCGTTTGGTGGATGTTTCTTTAAATCCTTGGTTGTCTGGTTTCCATGCAGTTTAATTTTCTGGCACTTCTGGTTGTTTATTATTTTTAGATTGGTAGTTATCTTCCTCCTGGTTGTGCGAGGAAGTGAAGAGTTTCTACCTATGCCTGCATCTTGGCTGGACCTCCCACCCACTTTTAATTATATCTGAACTTTAAGAAGTATACAATTATGTTGCTGGGACTTTCATTTTGAGAGTTATATTTGAGTTGGGACCTGAAAATTCTCTCTGTTTGTAAACTGAGATCTATGTTTAGCACTAGAAAAAATTTTCAATAATTTTGTTAATAATGGTTTCAAGATTGTCCTCATTTCCTACACCTTTGACAATCAATACCTGATACATGAATTTTGGATTTCTTTGATGTGTTTCCAAGATCTACCACTTTTACTTGTACTATGCAGAGCTGTTTACTTAATTTTTTTAATTTGAGACTGAAGCTCAATTTGATCCTCATTTTACACTGATTCTTTCATCCATGATATTTATTTGGTAATTGTACTTTCTTCGGGTTTCCTTCAATCATGTGATATCTTTGATCAGTTCCCCATAATCCTTGATGAGCTTTTTCCTGTGTTTAACAGGGTGCACCCAAGGTGGGTGCCAAATGGGGATTTGTAATGGGGTCCAGAACTCAGGGTGTCCAGGAAATATTAGAAAAAAATGCATATAGGATGTCCTCACCCCCACAAGTCTGAGCTGGGGGATGGGACACATGAAGCAGGGCCATTGAGAGTTGTTTTGCATAGCAACAGTTTTGCAGATAACCTCTAGAACGGTCATTTAACATATCTATAACCTTTAACTGGTTTCATAGATATGTTAAATAGCCATAGCCATGCTTTGAACCAGGGGGATGGGAGTGATTTCAACCCAGGATGTAACTGGGAGGCACCTCTCTCTGGGTGCAGTGCCTGTGTGAGAGCTTGGAGATGATTGGCTCTACACCACGGGGCCATGTCTACCTGGACTTGCTATGGCAGCCCAGTAAAGCTGGAAGAATATGGGAATGTTGGCAGGTGTAACTGATTGTGGGAGGAGTCGGAAATGGTGCTGGAGAGGAAGATTGGCGCTGAGATTTAAACTGAGGCACAGCAGCCATTCTGGCTTTTTGGTGCCATGTGGTTTTGGTGAAAGTTTGGGACTGTGCAGCTTTAAGGTGCTCCCTTTTTGCCACATGGCTTAGGAATCATGAGAGACTCCGCCTGGAAGAAAAGGAGTGAAAGGATTCTTGCTGATGGGCCATGAGAAGGTGCCACATGCTTTTGGATTAGCTGGAGAACATGCTGGCAACACAGCTGATGGTGCCAGAACCGAGGGGCTGCCTGAACTATGGTCTTCTACTTATTTTCCTTAGATACAGTACCCTGGACTGGGCAAAGGGGAGAAAGAAGGACTGTGAGCTTGTGGGTATTCTAAAGGACTTTAGTATTTTTTAAATCTTTTTAAAAAATATTTTATTTATTTATTTTTAGAGAGGGGGGAAGTGAGGGAGAAAGAGAAGGAGAGAAACATCAATGTGTGGTTGCCTCTCACGTGCCCCCCACTGGGGACCTGGCCTGCAACCCAGGCATGTGCTCTGATTGTGAGTCGAACCAGCAATTTTTTGCTTCATAGGCCCGCACTCAATACACTGACCTACACCAGTCAGGGCAGGACTTTAGTATTTTTAATGAAGACATTAACTCATTACTCTAAGTCTGTATAACTTTTAAAATAAATAATCCCTTTCCTTTTCACCAGTCTCTGGCATTGACAGGCATCGTTCTCTGGCAGCAGGCAAGGAAAACCTAGTACAGTGCGGGGGGGGGGGGGGGCAGAGCACAGGGGTGGGTCCATTTGGTGATAGTATGTTATTCACCCTACCATGGTCTGTTCTGTAACATGTGTACTTTTCAAAATGTCCACATATTACTGTATCACTTTCAGGGTGGAAAACATCAGCTCCCTCATGTTGGCTGTTTCTCTAGGTTCTGTCTGCTGCTCCTCTAGGCCAGTTAAATCTCTTGAAATCACTGAGATCACTGTTTTTTTTTCTGCAGTATTACAGTATTTATTACTTGCTCCTAAGCTTGTTTTCATCAATTTATTATTCTCTTTTAAGCTTAGGTGGTTTTCATTTTCCTTTTATATACTCTTGTAGCTGAGGCTTCTGTTGGCTTCAGGGTGTTTTCAAAGCTCTTCAGTTTAGTTCTTCACACAGCCACTCTCTGTCCTCTCCTCTAGAAACTCAAGAACTGGGGTATTTTAATAAACATCGAGCATATATTTTAAGATGATGTCCTCAGAAACACTATAGGAAATTAAGGTATAATTAACTGATGTACTTTTCTCTCATAGCATTGATCATAAAAACTCCATAGCCCTCCATGTAAAATAAATATATAAATGCTTACATAAAAAATAAACACACATATATGTACATAGTACACTAAATACCCGAACACATAAATACATACATAAATAGTCAAATGCAAAAATAATATAAATCAAGGCACAAATACATAAATGTGTAAATAAGTATGTACATAAAATGAGTCTCATGCTTTCAGAATGTTTAGCTGCTTCCTGGCTGATGATACACAGAATATATTTATGATTAAGAAAATTTGTGCATGAGAAATATAGAGTAGAAACTGAGAAGAGTTCATTTAAATGTTTTGGTGTTTGTGAAAAGAGATTTGACTTTGTGTCAGGGGGCTTAAATTTCATCCTGGAAGAACCACTTACTAGCTGTATAATCGTGTGACATTTGGCAAGCTACTGAAAGCTATTCAAGTCTCCATCTCCTCATCAGTCAAATGAGTATTCAATAAATGTGATCTAAATCTGAATATAGAACTCTCTGTTAGCATTAGCTTAATCATGTTTTAAAAATATCTCTTTACAACGATATCTGAGATTTAGATTGGTGATGATGGTGGAGCTGGAGACAGGACAGTGATAGGTAGGGGGAAATTTGAATATAACACAAATAGAGACTCTCTTGAGTCCCATAACATCATCTATTTGAACAGCTTAAAAATATGTATTGAGCTTTATTATATCCAAAATATTGTTGAAAGTGGCAAGAGAGATGAGAAAATAAACACTGCCTTCAAGATTATGATCTAGTGGCAGATTTACCCATATTCACAGTTAAGTATAACTGGCGAAAATATGGTAAGCTTTGAAAGTGAGAATATCAAACAGAGTATTATAGGAGCATAGAATAATAAAAAGTTAATTAGGATTGGTAGTACTTAGGAGGTTCTTTATTCAAGTTCCATACCTGCAAGCATCCCTATAATTAAGCATGATAAGGGTACCTATGAGGCTTCTTACTCCAAAAAGTTTGCTTCACCTACCTGTTGCCTCCCTGACATTCCAGCACCTAATTCACATTTGTTTGTAGCACAGGGCAAAGAACTGCAAAATATTGCAGCACAAGGTGTGGAGAGTGATTGAAAATGAGGCTAGAGACATGGGCAGGAATGAGATCACTAAAGCCCATGTCTGCCTCATAGCATTTTTTAGTAAAATCTCTTATTTGTGCAAAATTGAAAGGCCAAGTCATAACCTAAGTCCATATAGAAGGCTTCTAACCAAACATAAAATGACCTTCTCTAACTCCTAATGCTCCCTGATGTTATACTATGCTGGGCACAGATCCTTAGGGACAGGGCTCAGAGGCCACTGTTTGAGTTGACAGTCCACATGTCCTACTAATCCAGGCTCCCAGTAGTTCAGATTTCTGTTTCAAAAGAAAGCAAAAACCAGAGATAAGGTAGTTTGCAATTGCAGTTATGCATAGGAAAATGTTGGCCCTTTTCAGAGTCATGGTACTTGTAAATCAGAGTTTGGCTTAGACTCCAATGTGTGCAAGCAGATAACTTTTAATGGGGTTTGGAGAAGGTCAGTTTAGATTGGGAGATGGTGTGTAGGAAACAGAAAACCAAAATTAGGTGCAGTGCATTGAAATGCAAAAGTTGATTTCATCTGATTCTCATCTGAATTCTCAGAAGTGCTTCAAACTGCTATAGTAAATTAGCATAGTACTTGATGGATTCACTTAATAAAAATTAGAACAGCTGTTTGTTACCTTTACATTTAAAACAACTAAAAAATGGTCTTAGTGCTCAGAGTGCTTACTATGAGATCTTAGGTGATTGAGATTTATTCATTTGTGCATTTATTAAAATATTTATGCACACCTACTTTATATGGGTATATAGGTAAGTTAATTTTCTAATGCTTGAATATAAGAAGATATTTTCTTATAATTTTACTGTTATTTTAAAGACAGTACTGAATTTTGCTGCAACCTTTGGCAATTGAACTTTCGGATGTCATTTAGTAGTGTCTGGGAGTGGTTGGGGTGTGAATGACTCTGAAGAGATTTTTGGATGGTCCTATAAAATCTCATTTCCCTGAATCACCTTATTCAGAATCCAGTGAGCAGGTGGGAGAAGAAGGGTAGGAGTGTGGGAGAACGATTATGGTAAGACCTTTACATGTTTAGAAAGGAGTACAGAAAAAGGTTTGGCCGCTTAGCATTAAAGATCTTTTTGATTAACTGTATGACCTTCACCTGCAGAAGATTTTAGTATTTTTAACAAGATCTCCATAAATTTAGAATGGCATAATCCAGTGGAAAAATTGCAATGCCAAGGAAATCTGGACTACAATTGTCATTAGGCACAATGCTGTTAAAGTATATATTAGCTAATGGAAATAGTGCTGGACACTAATTAAAGTATCCAAATGACTTGTCATTATTAATAACTCTATTTCAGTATGGAACACTTGCTGTGGAAGTTTTATGGCTATCCTGGGCTCAGCATGGCAATATTTTAAAAATATGTAAAGACAAATGAATGCAAAACCATCTGCACATATGTTGGTAGCTAAAAGATTAATAAAACACGTCCATTGCCCTTCTAGTAAGCAAAAGTCTAGGAGTGAAGCAAAGACGTAAACAAAAATAGAAGTACAATGTACTAAAGTTTGATAAGAATGTACAGAAAAAATGATCATGGAAGTTTAGTAAAAGGCAATGGTCTTAATATTCTTTGCAGCTGAGCACATCAGTGAAGGCCCTATGGATAAGGTCACATTTGAACTGAACTATGAAATATGGTTGGATTAATCTGGCAGCTGTAAATCATAAATGGTTAGTTCTCCAAGAGTAGAGAGGGTAACTTAGTCACCTGTGTATCTTCTATGCCTAATACAGAAATAACACCAATAATCGCTACTATTTATCACTTGCTTCCATTTACCAGGCACCATGTTAAGCATTTTCTGTACTTTGTCACACACTCTTGTATGGTGCTTATAACAACAATAGCAGCCTCAGCTGCGCCAGCAGCAACAAAAGCAGCAGTATTTGTAGAATGCTGACTGTGAGCTTCAGAAAGGTTAAAGGTTGCCTAAGATCATACAAGTTAGTTGAGGTATAGCTGCAAGTCATCTGATTCCAAAACCTGTGTTATCATAGTTCAGTACCTGTTACTTGGAAAGGATTTAGGAATTTCATTGGTGAATGATGATTGAGGAAAGAAGAGAGATATTGTGAATACAGAAACCACTGAATCTATAAACTTGGGGCAAGTAAGGGAGACAAAATGGCATTACTTTTTAAAGCATAAGCTAAGAAATGTAATGTTTTCCCCTATAAAAGATAAGCTACCATGTACTGAATTTTTTAAAAATTGTTTTTATGAATCATTTGAAAACTGTTATGATGTGTTTTACATATACAGAATGATATCCCATAAAAGTTACATAGAAAATAGACAATCCTTGATCAGTGTGGCTCAGTAGGTTGAGTGTCATCCTGCAAGCAAAAGGTAACTAGTTCAATTCTCTGTCATGGCACATGCCTGGGTTGTGGGTTTGGTCCCTGGTGGGGGAGCATTTGGGAGTCAATCGATTGATGTTTCTCTCTCATTTTGAAGTTTCTCTCCCTGTCTTTCTTCCTCCCTTTTCTTCTCTGTAAAAATAAATAGATACAATCTTAAAAAAAAAAACTCTAAGTTGGTTAAAAAAAGTGTTCATGCTGGTCATTTTTCATGTGGTGTACAAGTATTGGTGATGCTGTTCTTTTTTCTTCATCCCTGTATTTTATACTGTGACAACAAATAATTTATGGTAAAACAAACCTTTTAAATGGTTGTATAACATTTTAGGGAAGATTTAAAACACAATCAGAATTTCTTTTTGTTAGGCAATATACACTTAAACATTTAGGGGTGATGTGGATATTATATTTTCAACTTACACTTAAATGGCTCAAAAATATATGTATAATTTTATATATGTATATATATACACATATATGGATAGTACTATTATACTGCATACTCATTTATATAGTAATATATAGAGAAAATATATCAATAAGAACAAATATATTAAAAAGTCCAAATTTAAAGAATCTGAGAGAAAAGTATTATCTAGGGATTTTTAATACTAATCTTGCAACATTTCTTTAAGTCTAAATTTATGTTCAATGTAGGAAAACACTAATTTGAATAAGTAATACAAAACAGCCAAGAGAAAATGTGGGTGTAGTTTGTAGTTCATATATATGCATATTACAATTTAGATTTAATAAAGAAAAAATCATCAGAATCATAAAATTTCTACTCTTTCTGTAACAGTTATTTTTGTTGATTTTTCTTCTTTTCGCAGTTGCAACCCATCCTTTCTAAAGTTGCTATTTGTATCAGAAGAAACCCATTCCTAGTTTGTGCTTTTGGCCATGTTACCTACAGTTTTATTTTACTTTTTCCTTATTTTTTTATTGCTGACACTATTATAGATGACCCCATCACCTCACCTTGCACACCTCCACCTAGCTCCCGCACCCCTTCCCTCTGGTCATCGCCATACTGTTGTCTTTGTCCATGGGTCATGCATATGTTCTGTGGTTCATCTCTTCACCTTCTTTCTTCCAGTCCCTCTCCCTCCAATGGTACAACATTATTTTAAAGGTTAACTTCTGTTCAACTTCTTCAAAATCACCTTGAGATAATCAATGGATTTTTACCAAGTTGAATTTACTTGGATACTTTTTTAAGCATACAGTTGGTAGTGGGTTATTGGAAGGTGAGGTGGAGAGAAAAGCTGGACAAATGGGCCAATTCGTTCAAATGATGAGCCTTTTACACAAATACAAATTGCCATGGAAACAAAAATGCAAAACAAAAATAAAACAAAGAAGATAATTGTGAAAGCTTTGTGAAATTGATTTTAGCTCTGCTGTCTAATTTCTATTAGGTTGATCTGATGACTACTGTTATTTTTATTAAATTCTTCATCTATGTATAATATCATCATTTCTTTTCCCAAAAGTGCTTATAAATCCATTTTGTTAACTTCCCAACAATGATATGAAATCATTGGCTCCTATGTACATGGAGCCAATGATTATTTTCTTAGCTAGCCTAGTATATAGCAACTAATTGCAGAAAAACCCATCTGTTCAGAGGTAATGATGTCTTTGGACTGAATGTTGACATGTCACAATATAAGTATTATAATTGATAATTGACATAACAACTGATGATATGTTTGAAAGATGTTCTTGAATAGTATTTTGAGCAGTTATAAAATACTAGACATAAAAGGAGCAGACTGGAAACATACTAATTACGTATCCTAAATTGAAAAAAGAATTCTTTGAATTTGTGTTCCCTGAGAGTTTAGGGAGAGAAATAAAAGCTAACACAAATTTGATTTTTCCCATAAAGTGAGAAGATCATTCTGTGATTTTAAAAATCCATCACCTTATAACTTAATGTCATCTGCTGGAAATCTTTCAAATAGAAAACACTAACAGTGAGATTTTTTTCTATGACTCATGTTTATCACAAGGTAATAAGGTTAGATTATGTTCTTTTAATGTAATTTTAATTTTGGTTCTAAATGAGTTGTATCTTTTCCGAGGTTAAAAATATATAAAGTATACATGAACACTAAGTAATAACTAAAAATTTCCTGAAATTCATTAACAATTCCATTTACATAACAAATACTTTATTTGTGACTATCTCAACATTAAGCTAGATAAGTAGATGCAAAAATAAAGAGAGTTTAATTTGTGAAACTGTCCTTTGCCTAGCAATGAGGAACTATGGTTGCTTTTGCAGCATTGCACCATTTTAGCAGACTGGGGACAGTCTAGGCATATGCTGCTTTTTTCCATTTAAGGCTGAAACAAACAACAAGATGAAGAATTTAAATCTATTATTTGTCAACAGGTTAAATTTTAGAACATTTACATTTTAAAGCTGAATTTTGAAAATTTAAATGTCCTTGAAAGGTTAATTATTTGTGACTTTATTTGAAAGTTAATTCTGAGAATAAAAATGAAACAAAATAGGACATTTACTTGACTGTAAAATTGATGAGAGTTATTTTAAAACTTCTGAAAGAAGCTTAATAATACATGCATGAAAATAAATTTTTAAATATTCACAAATTATGGAACATAAATGTGAACTCTTGCATTTGGCTCCAAATCAACCAGATGCACAAGCCAAGGATGAGATGTGGGTAAGTAGCAATGCACCCAAAAAGATTTAGGGGTTTTAGGAATCATAAGCTCAGTATTATTCAGTTGCGTGCTGTGGCTACAACAGAAAACTAAATCCATCCTCACCTGCATTAATGGAAAGATAGAATTGGGAACAAGGGAATACTAGTGCAGCCACCTCTGTCACAATTAATGTACTAGACCTGTACTAGAAGTGCTCAATGAAAATAGCAAGATTGAGGGGCTGGGAAGCATTTAGGTAGCAGCCACAAGCTAAAATGAATCTAGAAGGGAAAGAGCACAATGCTGAAGAGTCTGGAAACCATACTGGTGAAGGACTGCTGAGAGTCCTGGGCTTTATTACACAGGAAATAAGATTTTCTGAGGAGAAAAAGGAAGTCAAAGTTGTCTTCAAATCCACCTTATCTCCACTGTCTCCTCCTCCCACACTTTCCTCTCTCTTTTGCTCCTTTTGCCTTCCTCTTATTCTTTCTCTTATTCTTCCTAAAGTATATTCCAATATGGTTCTTTGACAAGGGTCTTACTTCCCTGTATACACTAAACACCACAGTTTCTACAGCACCTTTTCACTTCCCCCTTGTTTTTGTGCTTCCCTATCATAGCTAGCAGGACTGGACAACAGTAAGCCCCCTACCTTCACATTTTATTTTTAGGAAGGACTTTATGACCCTGGGAAAGAAGACAGAATATGAGTTAATTAGCACAGGTTCTTAAGCCAAGGCCATGTGAAAAATGGTTGAGGTACAAAAGAAGCAATTTTAATAAAGCTACAAAATGAACTTCTTTAATCTACATAATGCTCACTGGCATTAGACATGGGAATCTGAGCGCAGATGGTAATGGGTGGGCTAAAAGTGCACCTGTAACCTTAATCTAGGGTGCTTAAATATCAGGTTCCTATTTAACAAGAAAAAGAAAAGAGGGAGTTTGTTAATACAAAAGTTTCAACATAAAACACTACCTGAATGATTAAACCTATTTCAGAGGGCTGAAATACTAATGACTCCAATTTGTCAAAACATAGGAGTTTTAATGGGGGACAGGAAGGGCTGACAGTGGTATGAAGCATAGAAATCAACAACTGCATACTTTAAAGCAAAACATAAAAGCTCTATCAAGCTGAAATTCTCAGAATCACTATAGGAAATTAGGTGTAATTGACTGATGTTATCTCATGTAATAGAAATGAGTGCTTAGTATACTCACAGTTAAAACAGGCAAATAAAATAAGTTGGCACTACACAAAATGCTTATTGTCCAAGTAAATTTGCTACATCTTTGATTTAAACATTGTGTAAATATAAATTTTTATGCTGGAAGATGATGGGGGAGGAAAGAGGAAATGGAAGGAAAAAGAGAAAAGAAGTAATAAGAAAAAGGAAGGACAGATAAAAAAATAAGAAAAGAAGTGAAGAAAGAAAAGAGAAAGAAGAGGAGGAAATACCTACAAAAATAGAAGAAAAATAAATTTAGGGACATACAGAAAACAAGAAAGGAGAGATAAAAGATTCAAATATTTGAGTGACTACAGTGCGTTTGTGTTTACAAAAATCTTCAATTGAAAAGTGAGAAATCATTGTTGTTTTTTTCAAATTGTGGTCACAAATAAAAATATCCTTGTAAGAGTGCTAATGAATTAGACTGGGTGGAGAGGGAGAGGAGTATAAGTCCTGCTGGGTTCTTGGTCCAACAGCCTTTGCCAGCAACCACTTATCTCTTGCCAGTCACATTTGCTCTGAATTGAGGGGCTAGGCAAATACATAACTGTCACTTGAATGTTCACATCTTTATTCATAATACCCCCAAATTCTAAGCATTCGAAATTCCCATCAATTGGTGAATGGATAAATAAATTGTGCTGCATCCAAACTAAAGAATACTGCTCAGCAAAAAAATAAAACAGACTATTGATACATGGGAGCAACACAGATGAATCTTAGAGATGTTTTATGCTAAGTTAAAGAAACCAGATCTAAAAGGCTGTGTATAGTATGATGCCATTTATATGGTATTCTTGAAAAGGCAAATTATGTGTATGGAAAATAGATCAACAATTGCCAGGGATTGTGGTTGGGAGTACATGATTTCTGTGAAGGTAATCAGGGGACTTTTGTGGCTGAAGGTGATGCTCTTTATCTTGTTTGTGGGGGCAGTTATATATCTATGTACATTTGTCACAACTCAGGATTACATCTTTACAATTGGTGAATTCTAAATTATACCTCAATAATGGCTAATAAAAACAAAAAGTTGTTTAAGGTCACTCTGTAAATCAGTTGTGTTGCCCTTGCTTTTACCCCCCTCATTGTTTCAGGAGAAGCAGTGTGTAAGAAGCAGATATTTGGAGGTCCAAAGCAGAGATTTAAACATGTTTGCAGAATTTCTTATATCCTTGTTCATCAAGTTGAAATTTTTCACTTTGGCATTCAAGGGCATCCATATTCTGACTCTACTCTGCTTTTCCAACTTTGTCACCATTCTTGCATATACACTCTTGATTACTATTGGACAGCTCTATTCACTTTATGCAACTTGCCCTCCCTGTGTTCTCCCCTAGAATACATGTGCCATGCTTATTTCAATCTACTTGTTTTTACTGGTCCTGATCTCCCTCCATATTCTAGTATGCCTTACCCTCATTTATTCAACAGTTTATTTAGTTCTCTTATGTTCCAAGTAAAGTGTAAATAACTGGATGCACATTACCAACCTGCCTTCACACAGCTTATAGGCTATTGGAATACGGAGACAAGTGGGAAGACCATTACACCATTATATGGAAAAGGTCATGTGATAGTGAAAAAATACAAGATATTGTACCACAGAAGAAAGAAACTAAACCAAGATTCTGGAAGGTAATGGTTAGGAATGATTTCTCAAAAGAAATAAGATTTAAGAGGAGACATTACAACTGTTTTGGTAGTCTCCAAGAACAAGGAAAGACTGCTTTCTTCATTCATAAAGAGATAGAATGCTGAAAAGTCTGGAAGCAAGCAAGAACATGGAAAATAAGTTTAATATTTTAAATGATTTAAGTATGGTGGCAACATAAAGGGTAAAAGAGGAAAAGAAGATGCTGGACATAGGGGCTGGGCTTTTCCAAGCAGCCTTAAAATGTGGTAGCAGCTATAACTGAGAAAAATATTTAGAGATAAAGGTAAATTGGCATTATACACCAATATATTTGATGATTTTATTAGGGAGGTGCAGTGGCATCAAAGCTGACTCTTCAATTTTTGCTTGGAAAACTTGGTGCAAAGTGGCTCCATTCACTGAAATAAGGACACAGAGAGGAGGAATGAGTATGTACGTGGTGCTAAATATAAGATCAGTTTTGGATATATTAGCTCATGTTTTGTACCTTTGACCACTCTCACCCACCTCAATCTCCCTTATGTGAAATCCTAGAGCACGAGCCATTCCCTTGGGTCTTTGCGTTCCTATAGATTTTCAAAATGACAGTGGAACTCTTTAAGGGCAGAGGATCTGTCTGGATCTTCTATTATGTCATAGCCCCTATCTGGCACTAAGCATAGAATGAATTCTCAAAATTACTTGCTAATCAGTGGAGTGCTGTCATGGGGCAATGAAATGTGATGTATAAGTGGGCTTGTGTTTAACCCTCTATTGAAAAAGGTTAGTGATAAAATAAAAGTTCCAGTAAAATAACAAACAATATAGCAGGTAAGGAGTACATGTATTGTTTAATTTTGTCTCAGTTTACCCATAAAACATAGAATTTCATAAGAAATCCATCCAAATTGCTTAAAATTTCAATGAAAACTCTTGATAGATTATTTTGTAGATAAGATAATTCTCTGGTGATCTTAAGAATTACACTTTTTAAGAATATTTAAGTTGAAAGAGGCTTGACAGATTTTCTAGTCCAATTCCCAGTTGACGCTAGAGTTCCTTTCACAATGTCCCTGCTGGTGGTTATCTAGTTGGTACTTATGTATCATTAATGACAGGGATCTCACTATGTCCTAACTCAACCCATTCCATCTTCATACAGCTATAACTACTTGAGTGTTCTTCCATATAATTGGCCTAACTATTTCTCCAAAAAGTAAAATGCCTAATTTATGAATCATTCACTTACGTGTTTAAAAGTGGATATCATAGCCCTTTTAGATTTCCATCTTCTGGGCCACTCTTGCCAGTTTCTTTAACCATTCTCTATATGACAGTTTTTCATCTCTTACCCATCCTGGTCACTCATTTAGGTGTGTGCTAATCTATTTATAATCATCATAAATTCTGACATCAAGATCAGTGTAAAATATTTCAGGTGTCATTGTTCAGGTACATAAGGCAGTAAGATTAACATTTCCCTCATTTTGGATATTCTATGCCTGTAAATATAATCTAAACTGGCAGCTTTTAAATCTGTGGTTAATATAGATATACACTGATTGACTGTTGACTTCTGACTATGTTTCCTACTTGCACTGCTGCTAACTTTAATGTACAATTCAAGTTCCCTCTCGTCCCATTAATTTTATCAAATTTAAAGTTAATATTAATATATTACATCTCTCTTAATTGAAGCTCTTTTGCTTATTTTTGTTGGGTACATGAAGATCATACATAACATTGAACCTTGTGTCATATTCATATTGGAGCCTGCTATGGACTGAATGTTTGTGCCTCACCAAAAACCAAATGTTGATGCCCCAACTCCTGATGTGATTGCATTTGGAGATAGAGATGTTATGGAGGTAATTAATGTTAAATTAGGTCATAAGGGAGGGACCCTGGTATGATAAGATTATTGTCTCTATAAGAAGAGACATCACAGAGCTTACTCTTTCTCTCTTCTCCATGTGAAAACACAGGGAGAAGGCAGCTGTCTAAAAGCTAGAAAAAGATCTCTCACAAGAAACCAATTATGCTGGTACCTTGATTTTTGACTCATAGGCTGAAGAACTGTAAGAGAATAAATTTCTGGTGTTGAAGCAACCCAGTCTGTGGTAATTTGTTATGGCAGCCCAAGCAGACTAATATAGAGTGGCAGCCAAACATAATGCTTGGCACATTATGAGAGTTTAACAGAAGTCTGGCTATTTGAATAAAGGTAAACATTGTCTAAAAGCAGCAAAACATTAAAATTATTTTATTCATAGTTGCTTCACCTTGACTATTAGCAATAATATATGGGGCTGCTCACTGGTAATATTGAAGTCAGTTTGTAATCTCATTCAACATTCAAAAGACCTAACTGACACCTTTTTCACAAGCCTCTTCTGCAATCTTGTTTGTCAATACAAAAATGGTTGGGTTCAAAATTGGAAAGACAATAAATAGTACAGATCAGAAAAATAACATCATGGTGTATTAGTTTGATTGATATGTAGATGAAGTCCCACGGAAAAATCACAGCATAGTATAATAGTTTGTGACTATCAGTTAAAAGATGCAGCTGTAAATCCCATGTTAGATGAGATTTCAGATTGATAGAAAGCAAGTGGTTTCATAATGAGTTTTATGTTATATTATAACACCAAAGAAAAACTAGAAATTCAAAACAATTATCAGAGTTACACTTCTGATATGGCCAAGAAAGTTTTAACTTCACATAGATAACAAGTATAAACTCTGGACAAAATATAAGAAATAATGACCTAAAAGATCTATAGAATGAACAAACACAAATAGATTCCAGGAGTTCACACTTGGAAAAGTGGGGTGGCATAGTTTGAATGACCTATTTTCAAGACTTTTAGCCTTAAAGCAAGATGTGGTCAGTGCCATATGGGAGGACCAGGATTCCAATAGAAAACCACAGATTTTCTGACTTGAAGAACCACAGCACAGCTCCTAAGAACCCTGAAACACTAATCCAAAAGAACCTATGCACCTCGATGTTTATAGCAGCACAATTTACAATAGCCAAGTGTTGGGAGCAACCTAAGTGTCCATAAGTAAATGAGTGGGTAAAAAAACTATAGTACCTTTACACGATGGAATTCTGCACAACAGAAAGAAAGAAGGAGCTTCAACCCTTTGTGACTGCATGGATGGAACTAGAGAGCATTATGTTAAGTGAAATAAACCATGTGGTGAAAGGCAAATACTATATAATCTCATTAGAAGTGGATCCTAATCAACAAAACAAACAAGCAAGCAAGATATAACAAGAAACATTGAAATAAAGAAAAACTGACCTGATATCTCCCAGAATCTGGGTCTCTGGGTCATTTTCAGTGAGTGTCCAGGAGTGGCAGAGCCTTAGAATGGAGCTGGTGGTCTTTGAGGATTTGAATATATTTTACTCCCAAGAAGAATGTGTGAGCCTGGATCATACTCAACAGCCCAAGAAGAAGACAATGTTGGGGAGATGATGTTAATGGAGACAGAGAAAAGGAGAGAGAGAAACATTGACACGAGCAAGAAGCACAAATTGATTGCCTCCGGAATGCACCTTGACTGGGAATTGAACCTGCAACCTTGCCCACAGCATGAGAGTCACTGCTGTGAATGTTGCCACAGCTGCTCTGTCTGTCTCAGCTGAGTGGAAGGATAAAGGGTTAAATACAGAAATATGGAGGTGCTCTGGAAGAAGAAAACTACACACACTTCTGGCCAAGATAGAGGCATAGGTAGATACACTGTATCTCCTTGTACAACCAAAAGAAGGACAACAACAAATTTAAAACAAAAAAACAACCAGAACTGGCAGGAAATTGAACTGTATGGAAGTCTGACAACTAAGGAGTTAGAGAAGCATTCATCCAGACCAGTAGGAGGGGCGGGGACAGGCAGCCTGAGCAGAGAGGACCTGGATGGGTCAGGTGGTGGCTGGTGGACTGGGTGGTCCCACCTTTGCAGGCGAATAAACTAGGAGGAAAAACCAGGGAGCGAGACACACCATGCAACCTGGGGTTCCAGCATGGAGAAATAAAGCCTCAGAACCTCTGACTTGAAAAACCTGTGGGAGGTGTGGCAGTGGGAGAAAAACCCAGACTCACAGGAGAGTTTGTTGGAGCCACCCGCAGGGCTCTAGAACATACACAAAACCACCCACCCAGGAATCAGCCCCAGAAGGGCCCAATTTGCTTGTGCATAGTGGTGGAAGTGACTGAAAGCTAGCAGAGAGCTGAACAAGTGGCATTGTTCCCTCTCAGAACCTCCCCCCACCACATACAGTGCGACAACAAAATAATGTGGGTTGCCTCACCCAGGTGAATATAAGGCTCCACCCCTTACTACATAACAGGTATGCGGAGACAAAAAAAAATGGCCCAAATGAAAGAAGAGGTCAAAGCTCCAGAAAAAGTACAACTAAGTGGCGAAGAGATAGCCAACCTATCAGATGCAGAGTTCAAAACACTGGTAATCAGGATGCTCACGGATATGGTTGAGTATGGTTGCAAAATTGAGGAAAAAGTGAAGGCTATGAAAAGTGCAATAAAGGAAAATGCCTAGGGAACCAACAGTGATGGGAAGGAAAATGGGACTCATATCAATGGTTTGTAGCAGAAGGAAGAAAGAAACATTCAACCAGAAACAAGAATTCAAAAAATGAGGAGAGGCTCAGGAACTTCTGGACAACTTTAAATGTTCCAACATCCAAATCATAGGGGCGCCAGAAGGAGAAGAGGAAGAACAAGAAATTGAAAACTTATTTGAAAACACAATGAGGGAAAACGTCCCTAATCTGGCAAAGGAAATAGACTTTCAGGAAGTCCAGAAAGCCCAGAGAGTTCCAAAGAAGTTGAACCCAAGGAGGAACACACCATGGCACATAATAATTACACTGCCCAAGATTAAAGATAAGGAGACAATCCTAAAAACAGCAGGAGAAAAGGAGACAGTTACCTACAAAGGAGTTCCCATAAGACTATCAGCTAATTTCTCAAAAGGAACATTGCAGGCATGAAGGGGCTGGAGAGAACTATTCAAAGTGATGAAAAGGAAGGACCTATATCCAAGATGACTGTATCCAGCAAAGCTATCATTTAGAATAGAAGGGCAGATAAAGTGCTTCCCAGATAAGGTCAAGTTAAAAGAGTTCATCATCACAAAGCCCTTATAGTATGAAATGTTAAAGGGACTTATCTAAGAAATAGATGATAAAAAATATGAACAGTCAAATGACAGCAAACTCACAATTATCAACAACCAAACCTAAAATAAACAAAACTAAAAATGAACTAAGCAAACAACTAGAACAAGAACTGAATCACAGAAGTGAAGATCACATGAAGAGTTTTCAGTGGGACTTGGGAGGAGGAATGGGGGGAAAGATTCAGGGAATAAGTAGCATAAGTGGTAGGTACAAAATAGACAGGGGGAGGTTAAGTATATATTGGAAATATAGAAGTCAAAGAACTTACATGTATGATCCATGGATATGAACTAAGGGGGGTTGTGGGTGGGAGGGAGGTACAGGGTGGAAGGGAATAAAGGGGGGAAAATGGGACAACTGTAATAGCATAATCAATAAAATATATTTTAAAAAATAAAAAAAATAAGAAACTGACAGTAACTAGAGGGAAAGTGGGAGGGGATAATGGGGGGAAGAGGAGTAAGAGTTGTTAAGGTACATGCATAAAGGACACATGGACAAAGCCATAGGGTGGTAAGATCAATGGTGGGATGTGGGTGGGAGTGGTTAAAAAAAACAAAATGAGGTAATGGGTGCTTAACTAAAGTTACTGTGATGATAATTTTAATATATACAAATATTGAATCATTATGTTGTATACCTGAAACTAATATAACATATCAGTTATACCTCAATAAAAATAATTAAAAATTAATAAAAAAGAATTATATAGGAGAAGGATTAACTATAAATGAACCAAAGGAAATTTTTTAGGGGAATGAAAACATTCTAAAACTGGATTGTCATCATGATGGCAGTACAACTCTATAAATCTAATAAAATAATTAAATTATTACATACACATTGGGTGAATTTTTGGTATGTAAATTAAACCTCAGTAAATCTGTGAACAAAAAGGTGACATGAAAATATTATCTATAACTTTATGCCAATCAAGTAAGGTAATATATTCACAAGTTTCAAGGAATTGGATACAAACATCTTTTGGGGGGACATTATTCTGACTGCCACAGCAAGAATAAACTTGTAGTGCTGTAATAGAGTAAGAAATAGTTTAGATTTATGTTTATTTTACTATACACACAGATAGATATAGAATAAAATACACCTGTGTGTATAGGCGTAGATTTCGTAGCTCTGTGCACTGAGAAAACCTAGGAGCAGTAACACTCCAGTAGTAACAAGTATACCTAGCACAGATCATTTCTACACACTATCTTATAATAAAAACAACCAGAGATCCTTGGAAAAATGGATGATTCTAAGGCTGGGGCATGGAAAATAAGAAATGAACCTGGAGTATCTTGTAGTGACAGAAACTGCTTTAAAAAAACCCAAAAGGGTAGGGCCATGTCAAAAGTATATAGAACCTAAGTTGAAAGCATTTCCAATGACCAAAGCTAGAGAAACTGGGGTGACAAACTACATAGTGGTATTGTTATATTTTAACTCAAAGAATAAGTTAGTCCATGCTGATATAAAAATGATTAAGTAATAGGAAAGAAAAGGAGACTTTTTCTTTATTTTTTATTTATTTTAATTGTTGTTCTTCTATAGTTTTCTGTCTTTTACTTCCATTCCAACCCACCACCTTAGCCTTCTCCACCACCTTAGCCTTCTCCACCTTCCTCCCATTTTCACCCCTGTAGTTTTTATCCATTTGGCCTTTACACTTGTTCCTGTAAACCCTTCCCCTTTTCCCCTGAAGTTCCCTCTCCTCTCCCCTCTGGTGACTGTCAGTCTGTTCTCAATTTCAGTATCTTTGGTTATATTTTGCTTGTTTGTTTGTTTTTTTGGTTAGGATACTGTTAAAGATGAGATCATATGTTATTTGCCTTTCACTGCATGGCTTATTTCACTTAGCATGATGCTCTCCAGTTCCATCCGTACTGCTGCAAAGGGTAGGAGATCCTTCTTTCTTTCTTTCTGCTGCATAGAATTCCGTTGTGTAAATGTACCATAGTTTTTTGATCCATTCATTTACTGATGGGCATCTAGGTTGCTTCCAACACTTGCCTATTGTACATTGTGCTGCTGTGAACATAGGGGTGCATAGGTTCTTTTGGATTGGAGTTTTAGGGTTCTTAGGATATAATCCTAGCAGTGGAATTGCTGGCTCAAAAGGTAGATCCATTTTTAGTTTTCTTAGAAAATTCCATACTGTTTTCCTTAGTGGTTGTACCAGTCTGCAATCCCACCAACAGTGCACTAGGGTCCGCTTTTCTCCACAACCTTTCCAACACTTGTTGTTTGTTGCTTTGTTTATGATGGCCATTCTGACTGGTGCGAAGTGGTATCTCATTGTGGTTTTGATTTGCATTTATCTGGTAGCTAGCGATACTGAGCATCTTTTCATGTGTCTCTGGATCCTCTCTATGTCCTCCTTGGAGAAGTGTCTGTTCAGTTTCTTTGCCCATTATTATACTGGGTTGCTTGTCTTCTCAGAGTGGAGTCGTGTAAGTGCTTTATATATTTTGGAGATTAAACCCATGTCTGAGGTATGATTGGCAAATATGTTTTCCCATACAGTCGGATATCTTTTTATTTTAATACTGTTTTCCTTAGTCATGCAGAAGCTTTTCATTTTGATAAGATCCCATTTGTCTATTCTTTCCTTTATGCCCATTACTTTAGGGGACATATCAGAAAAAATCTTGCTGTGTGAAATATCTGAGATTTTCCTGCCTATGTTCTCCTCTAGGACTTTAATGGTGTCACAGCTTATATTTAAATCTTTTATCCACCCTGAATTAGTTTTTGTGTATGGTGTAAGTTGGCGCTCGAGTTTCATTTTTTTGCATGTAGCTGTCCAGTTCTCCCAACACCACTTGTTGAAAAGGCTATTTTTAAACCATTTTATGTTGCTGCCCCTTCGTTGAATATTAATTGCCCATAGACACTTGGGTTTATTTCTGGGCTCTCTCTTCTGTTCCATTGATCCATGTGCCTTTTTTTATGCCAGTACCAGGCTGTTTTGATTACAGTGGCCTTGTAATACAGTTTGGTATTAGGTATTGTGATTCCTCCTACTTTGCTCTTCTTTCTCAAAATTGCTGCAGCTATTTGGGGTCGTTTCTGGCTCCATATAAATTTTTGAAGTGTTTGTTCTATGTCTGTGAAATATGCCATTGGTACTTTAATAGGTATTGCATTGAATTTGTAAATTGCTTTGGGTAGTATGGACATTTTGATGATGTTGATTCTTCCAATCCATGAACACGGTATATGTTTCCATTTGTTTGTGTCTTCCTTGATTTCTTTCTTCAGCGTTGTGTAGTTTTCTGCATACAGGTCTTTTACCTCTTTGGTTAGGTTTATTCCTAGGTATTTCATTTTTCTTTTTGTTATAACGACTGGGATTTTTTTCTTGATTTCTGCTTGTGCTGTTTCATTGTTGGTATACAAAAATGTCTTTGATTTCTGGATATTGACTTTGTATCTGGCTGTTTGGCCAAATTCATTTATTATTTCAAGCAGTTTTTTGGCCGAGTCTATAGGCTTTTCTATGTACACTATCATGTCATCTGCAAACAATGGTAGTTTGTTTCCTCCTATCTGAGTTGGATGCCTTTTATTTCCTTTCCTTGTCTAACCGCTGTGGCTAAGACTTCCAATACTATATTGAGTAGAAGGGGTGAAACTGGACATCTTTGCCTTATTCCTGATCTTAATGGACAAGATTTTAGATTTGCCTGTTGAGTATGATGTTGGCTGTAGGTGTCTCATATATGGCCTTTAATTTGTTGAGGAATGCTCCCTCTATTCCCACTTTACTGAGTGCTTTTATCATAAATGAGTGTTGTATCTTATCAAATGCTTTTTCTGCATCTATTTATATGATCATGTGATTTTTGTCTTTGCCTTTGTTTATGTGATGTATTACATTTACTGATTTGTGAAAATGGAACCATCCTTGCATCCCTGGGATGAATCCCACTTGGTGATGGTGTAAGATCTTTTTAATGTATGGTTGGATGTGGTTTGCCAATATTTTGTTGAGGATATAAGTGTCTATGATCATCAATGATATGGGCCTGCGGTTTTCTTTCTTTGTTGTGTCTTTATGTGGTTTTGGGATTAGGATGATGCTGGCTTCATAAAAAGAGTTTGGGAGTCTTCCACCATTTTGGAATTTTTGGAATAGTCTGTGAAGGATAGGGGTTAGCTCTTTCTTAAATGCTTTGTTAAATTCTCCTGTGAAACCATCTGGTCCAGGGCTTTTGTGTGCCAGGAGTGTTTTGATTACTGCATCAATTTCATCTGCTGTTATTGGTCTGTTCAGGCTTTCTGCTTCTTCTTCATTGAGTTTTGGAAGATTATGTTTTTCTAGAAATTTGTCCATTTCACCTAGGTTTTCAAATTTCTTGGCATACAGTTCTTCATAGTAATTTCTTACAATCCTTTGTATTTCTGTGGTGTCACTTGTAATTTCTCCTTTTTCATTTCTGATTTTGTTTATTTGGGTCTTCTCTCTTTTTTCTTGATGAGCCTGCTTAAAGGCTTGTTGATTTTGTTTATCTTTTCAAAGAACCAGCTCCTGGATTCATTGATCCTTAGAATTTTGTTTTTAGTTTCTATGTCATTTAATTCTGCTCTCATCTTGGTTCTTTCCTTCCTTCTACTTGCTCTGGGCTGTCTTTGTTGTTGTTCCTTGAGTTCTTGTAGGCATAGGGCTAGGTTGTTTGTTTGAAATGTTTCTATTTCTTTTTTGGTAGTCCTGTGTCACTATGAACTTCCCTCTGAGGACTGCCTTTGCTGTGTCCCATAAGTTTTGGTTTGTTGTGAGTTTATTTTGATTTGTTTCCAGAAACTTTTTGATTTCCCCCCTAATTTCATTCTTGACCCATTCATTCTTTAATAGCATGCTATTCAATCTCCATGATTTTGAGGATTTTGGGTTTTTCCCATCAGGGTTGGTTTCTATTTTCAGTCCCTTGCTGTGAGAGAAAATGCTTGGTATGGTTTCAAATTTCTTGAATTTGTTGAGGCTTGTTTTGTGTCCTATCATGTGGTCTATATTTGAAAACGTTCCATGTACATTTGAAAAGAATGTCTATTTAGTTTCTTTGGGATGAAGGGCTCTATATGTATCAGTTAAGTCCATTTCATCTAGAGTGTTGTTCAATGCCACAATATCTTTGTTGATATTTTGTTTGGAAGATCTGTCCATTTTTGACAGTGGAGTGTTAAAATCCCCTACTATAATTGTGTGGCTGTCAATATCATTCTTGAAGTCCTCTAAGATTTTCTTTATGTATTTGGGTGCTCCTGTGTTGGATGCATATATATATTTATGATGTTTATGTCTTCTTGGTGTATTTCTCCCTTGAGTATTATGAACGGAGCTTCTGGGTCTCTCTTATGGCCTTTGTTTTGAAGTCTATTTTGTCTGATATGAGTATTGCTATCCCGGCTTTTTTT
>PVKU01008617.1:0-71558 GCA_004027475.1 Anoura caudifer | reverse complement strand
GCATCTATTGATATGATCATGTGATTTTTGTCTTTGCTTTTGTTTATGTGATGTATTACGTTTACTGATTTGCGAATGTTGAACCAACCTTGCATCCCTGGGATGAATCCCACTTGGTCATGGTGTATGATCTTTTTAATGTATTGTTGAATGCGGTTTGCCAATATTTTGTTGAGAATTTTAGCATCTATGTTCATCAGCGTTATTGGCCTGAAGTTTTCTTTCTTTGTGTGGCTTTATCTGGTTTGGGGGATTAGGATGATGCTGGCTTCATAAAAAGAGTTTGGGAGTTTTCCATCTTCTTGGATTTTTTGGAATAGTCTATGAATGATAGGGGTTAGCTCTTCCTTGAATGCTTTGTAAAATTCTGCTGTGAAACCATCTGGTCCAGGGCTTTTGTGTGTTGGGAGTTTCTTGATTACAGCTTCTATTTCCTCTGCTGTTATTGGTCTGTTCAGGCTTTCTGCTTCTTCCTTGTTGAGTTTTGGGAGATTATATTTTCTAGAAACTTGTCCATTTCACCTAGGTTTTCAAATTTCTTGGCATACAGTTCTTCATAGTAATTTCTTACAATCCTTTGTATTTCTGTGGTGTCAGTTGTTATCTCTCCTCTTTCATTTTTGATTGTTTATTTGGGTCCTCTCTCTTTTTTTCTTGATGAGCCTGCTTAAAGGCTTGTCAATTTTGTTTATCTTTTCAAAGAACCAGCTCCTGGATTCATTGATCCTTAGAATTGTGCTTTTAGTTTCTAAGTCATTTAATTCTGCTCTGATCTTGGTTATTTCCTTCCTTCTACTTGCTCTGGACTGTCTTTGTTGTTGTTCCTCAAGTTCTTGTAGGCGTAGGGTTGTTTGTTTGAAATGTTTCTATCTTTTTTAGGTAGGCCTGTATTGCTATGAATTTCCCTCTGAGGACTGCCTTTGCTGTGTCCCATAAGTTTTGGGTCATTGTGAGTTCATATTCATTTGTTTCCAGAAACTTTTTGATTTCTTCCCTAATTTAATTCTTGACCCATTCATTGTTTAATAACATGCTATTCAATCTCCATGATTTTGAGGATTTTGGATTTTTCCCCTTGGGGTTGGTTTCTAGTTTCAGTCCCTTGTGGTCAGAGAAAATGCTTAGTATGATTTCAATTTCTTGAATTTGCTGAGGCTTGTTTTATATCCTATCATGCGGTCTATCTTTGAAAATGTTCCATGTGCATTAGAAAATAATGTGTATTTAGTTTCTTGGGGATGAAGGGCTCTATATATATATCAGTTAATCCCATTTCATCCAGAATGTTGTTCAATGCCACAATATCTTTGTTGATTTTTTGTTTGGAAGAGCTGTCCATTTTTGACAGTGGGGTGTTAAAATCCCCTACTATAATTGTATTGCTGTCAATATCTTTCTTGAAGTCCTCTAAGATTTTTTTATGTATTTAGGTGCTCCTATGTTGGGTGCATATATATTTACAATGCTTATGTCTTCTTGCTGGATTCTTCCCTTGAGTATTATGAAGTGACCTTCTGGATCTCTCTTTATGGCTCATCTTTTGAAGTCTATTTTGTCTGATATGAGTATTGCTACCCTGGCTTTTTTTTCCTGTCCATTTGCTTGGAAAATTTGTTTCTAGCCCTTCACTTTGAGTCTGTGTAGGTCTTTTGTCCTGAGGTGGGTCTCTTGTAGGCAGCATATGTGTGGGTCATGCTTTCTTATCCATTCAGCTATTCTATGCCTTTTGATTGGAGCATTTAATCCATTTACATTTAAGGTTATTATTGATAGGTACTGATTCATTGCCATTTTTGCACTTGTGTTCCTCTCCCTCTCTCTCTCTTTTCCTTCCTTTCCTTAAAGCAGCCCCTTTAGTATCTCTTGCAAAACTGGTTTGGTAGAGGTGTATTCTTTGAGACTTCTTTTGTCTGGGAAGCTCCTCATTTGGCCTTGTATCTTGATTGAAAGCCTTGCTGGGTGAAGTCGTCTTGGTTGCAGGCCTTTGGTTCTCATTACATGGGATATTTCTTGCCATTCTCTTGTAGCTTGGAGCGTTTCCATTGAGAAGTCAGCTGCCAGCCTTATTGGAGCCGCCTTGTATGTTACTTCCTTTTTCTCCCTTGCTGCCTTTAAGATTCTCTCTTTGTCTTGGAATTTTGCCATTTTAATTATGATGTGTCTTCAAGTGGGCCTCTTTGGGTTCCTCTTGATTGGGACTCTCTGTGTTTCCTGGATTTGTGTGACCTTTTCTCTCATCAAATTAGGGAAGTTTTCCATCATTACTTTTTCAAATAGGTTTTCTATCCCTTGCTCTTCTTCTTCTCCTTCTGGTATCCCTATTATACGGATATTATTACGTTTCATTTTGTCTTGCATTTCTCTTAATCCCTCTTCATTCTTTTTGAGCCTCTTTTCCTTTTCTTGCTCTTTCTGGGTGTTTTTTTCTACTTGGTCCTCCAAGTCACTAATCCGATCTTCTGCTTCATCAATTCTGCTTTTCATTCCTTCCACTGTGTTCTTCAGTTCAGAAATTATACTCTTCATTTCCTCTTGGCCCTTGTTGATAGTTTCTATTTCCTTTTTCATGTTGATATAGTTTGCAGTGAGTTCCTCGTAGCTTCCCTGTAGTTTCTGGTAGCTCATTGAGAGCTTGTGGAGCTTCCTGACAACCATTGTTTTGAACTCAAAATCTGACAGTTGAGCTGCCTCTGTTTCATTTAGCATTCTTTCTGGGGCTTCCTCCTTTCCTTTCATTTGGGTATTATTTCTTTTTCTTCCCATTATTTTTGAGGTTCTTCTTATTAATTTCTTAAATTGATCTGTTCTGGCTCTCTGGGTTTATGGTGTGAACTTCTGTGGTAGAATACCTGTGAGATTCAGTGGTGCTGTCTGCTTCAGGTATCCTAGTGTTCACAGTTCCACTATCGTATCTGTTGAAATGCCCCCTCCTTGGGATCATCTCTGTTGTTTTCCACAGTTCCAGGGTTGGTTTTTTGTTGTTGTTTTGTTTTGTTTTTCTGTCTTACTCGTGGGTATTTAAAAAGAGAAAAGAGAAAAGAGAAAAAATGGAAAGAGAAGAAAGAAGAGAAGAAAAAGAAAAAAGAGGAAAGAAGAGAAGAAAGAAATAGAAAAAATAGGAAAGAAGAGAAAAAAGAAAAAGAAAAAAGAGGAAGAAATAAGAGATAAAATTGGAAAGAAAGGAAGAAGGAATAAGGCAAGAAAGAAGATACGCAAAGCAAAGGGCATTGAGGGGTTAAAAAAAGATAAAAATAATAAAAAAATAGAAAAAAATTAAAATTTAAAAAGAAAAAAAGAAAAAAGCAACAAGAAAAAAGAAAAAAAATTAAAAAAACCCAAGAACTCTTGCTGTTTTCAATCTTGCTGAGCTGGTGTTTCTGGTCTTGCTGGCTGCAATGGTCTAGGGGTGACAGTATCGCTTTTGTCCCTGTTCAGCGCTCAGCTATCTTTGCGCTACTGTCCTCAGAGCTAGCCCTGGGCCTCTCCGCCCAGGGCCTCAGGTGTAAGTTCTGAGGATGCGTGTGCCTATGCCAGTTGCACGCAGGTGCCTATGATCTCGCAGCCACCTGCGGTCACATACGGGTGCCAATCCTCACGCAATCGTCCCCGATGAATGGTGGGCTCAGGTGTGTGGCTGCCCCTCCGGCACCGGGTGCCGGAGGCTCCGCAAGCTCAGGAGGGCAGCAGAACAGCCGTCCAGTGGTTGCACGCCTGTTCCAATGGCGCTGGGCTCTCCTGCAAGCCCAGGCCTGCAGCTGCCCCTCGGGTGCCGGGAGTCAAAGGCCCTGGGAGCTCAGGTGTGTGGCTGTCCCAGTGGCGCTGGCCACCAACAATCAGGCGAGCTCTGGTATGCAGTCCTTCCCTGGGATATGCGTGGGTGTTCACACCCCCAGCTTGTCTGCCACTGTGACCCCAACTCCTCTTTGTGAGATTTGAAGCAACTGGGTTTATCCCAGTGTAGCTAAAACTTTGGCTGGGGAGGGAGCAGTTGACCCAGCTCCCTCCCTAATCTTGTGGTGAGCCTGGAGAGAGCCAGCCCGGGCCTCAGAACCAGCCCTGGTATCCGCGCTGTCCCTTGGGCTCTTATTGTTCTGAAGTACTCTCCTTACCCTCTGGTTTTTCAGTGTCCACTACACTTTTTGATCTCCTGATTTCAAATATGCTGTGTTTCTGATGGCTGTTTGCTCTGTTCCGATGTAAATTGGCCAGAATATTCTCCTGTGTGTAGGCGGAAGCAAAATTTGCTCCTTCCTACTGCGCCGCCATCTTGAGACCCCCCTTTTTTATTTCTTTTTTAAATTATATTTTATTGATTATGTTATTAGAGTTGTCCCATCACTCCCCTCCACCCTGCACACCCCTTCCCACCCACACTCCTCCCCTTAGTTCATGTCCATGTGTTATAGTTCTTTAGCTTCTATTCTTCCCACACTATTCTTGCCCTCCCCCTGTCTATTTTCTGCACACCATGTATGCTACTTATTCTCTGTACCTTTTCTCCCTCTCTCCTCCTCCCACTCCCCTGTTGCTAACCCTCCATGTGATCTCCATTTCTGTGTTTCTGCTCCTGGTCTACTTGTTTGCTTAGTTTGCTTTTGTTTTTGGTGTGGTTGTTAATATCTGTGAGTTTGCTGTCTTTTTAGTGTTATTTTTTAAATCTTCTTTTTCTTAGATAAATCCCTTTAACATTTCATATAATAAGGGCTTGGTGATGATGAACTCCTTGAACTTGACCTTATCTGAGAAGCACTTTATCTTCCCTTCCATTCTAAATGACAGCTTTGCTGGATAGAGCAATCTTGGATGTAGGTTCTTGCCTTTCATGACTTGGAATACTTCTTTCCAGCTCCTTCTTGCCTGTAAGGTCTCTTTTGAGAAATCAGCTGACAGTCTGATGGAAACTCCTTTGTAGGTGACTGTGCCCTTATCCCTTGTGGCTTCTAGAATTCTCTCCTTCATTTTAATCTTGGCTAATGTAATTATGATGTTCCTTGGTGTGTTCCTCCTTGGGTCCACCTTCTTTGGGATTCTCTGAGCTTTCTGGACTTCCTGGAAGTCTATTTCCTTTGCCAGATTGGGGAAGTTCTCCTTTATTATTTGTTCAAATAAGTTTTCCACTAGTTGCTCTTCCTCTTCCGGTACCCCTATCATTTGGATGTTGGGATGTTTCAAGATGTCCTGGAGGTTCCTAAGCCTCTCCTCATGTTCTTGAATTCCTGTTTCTTCCTTGTTTTCTGTTTGGTTGTTTCTTTCTTCCTTCTGGTCCACTCCATTGATCTGAGTCCCAGTTTTCCTCCCATCACTATTGGTTTCCTGTGTGTTTTCCTTCATTTCACTTATTGTAGCCTCCATTTGTTCATCTAATTTGTGACCAAAATCAACCAATTCTGTGAGCATCCTGATCACCAGTGCTTTGAGCTGTGCATCTGATAGGTTGCTACCTCTTGGTCGCTTAGATGAATTAGCTCTAGGGCCCTGATTTGTTCTCCCATTTGAGCCATCCTTGGTTTTGGGTTTTTTTTTTTTTTTTGTTTGTTTGTTTGTTTGCCTAGTCGCAGCTGTTATGTAGTGAGGGGCAGAGCCTTAGGTGTTCACCAGGGCAGGGCAACCCAGTCACTGGATTGTGATGCTGGATGTGGGGCGGGGTCTGAGAGGGCACAATGGTGCCTGCTCTGCTCTCTCAGATTCCAGTCCCTTCTGCTGCTTTCCTCAAGCAAATTAGTCCCTTCTGGCACTGATTTGCATGTGGGTGGGATCATGCACGTTCTAGGACCCTGTGGGTCTCTCCAACAAACTCTCCCGTGAGGTTGAGACTCTTTCCCAGCATCCCACCCCCCACAAATGTTCTCAATTGGTGCCCTTTAGGCTCTATTTCCCAGCATTTGGTCCCTGCGCTGTGCAGTCTGTCTCGCTGCCCATTTTCACCTGGCTTATCTGTGCATGAATGTGTGACCAAGGTCTGCAGCCTTGTGCACCTTGCTTGGTCTGCTCGCTGCCTCGTTGCACTTGGTAACTGCTGCCTGTGTGCCTGGGACCACCAGCTACTGCTTCTTCCCTCCGAGATCCCTCTCCGCTGGCCGCCGACTCCGCCCCTCTTACTGGTCTGGGTGAATTGTTGTTGGACTTCTGTATAATTCAATCCTCTATCTGTTCTGGTTGGGGTCTTTTTTTGGTTCTATATTTTTGTTGTCCTTAATCTTGGTTGTGAGAGGAGTCACAGTGTGTCCACCTACACCTCCATCTTGGGCCGGAACCCTGTTTGATATCTATAGGATCTGTAGTGATATCCCATTTCATTCCCTATGTTGGTAATTTGTACCTTTACTTTTTAAATTTGTCTGTTTTGCTAGAGGTTTATCAATTTTGTTGAACGCTTCAACAATCAACTGCTTGTATCACGATATTTCTCTAGTGTGTTCCTGCATACAGTTTCATTGATTTCTGCTCTTTATCATTTTCCTGTTCTTGTTTGCTTTGGGTTTATTTTTCTCTTTTTTATAGGTTTTTCAGCTAGTTGTTTAGATTGTTGATGTGTAACTTTTCTTAACTTTTAATCAATGCATTTAGTTTATAAATTTTACTTTTAATACTACTTTAACAGTGCCTACAAATTTTGACATGTATTTTTATTTTAATTCATTTCAGTATATTTTTTCAGTTCCCTCAAGACTTTCTATTCACTCATGAAGTCTTTATAAATTTTCTCATTAATTTTCAAGTGTTTCAAAATTTTTCTCTCACCTTTTTGTTAATTTCTAATTTGACTTTATTGTGATCAGAAAGCTCACTTTATATGATTTTAATTCTTTTAAATTTGCTGAAGGTTATTTTATGGCTGGGTATATGGTCTAACAGGAGTCATGGTCACTGGAAAATACTATGGATTCTGCTTTTGTCGGGTGAAGTGTTCTGTAAATGTTGATCACATTCTGCTGGTTGATGGTGTTTCTGAGGTCTTCTGTATTCTTGCAGTTGTTCAGAGAGGGGTGTTGCTGTTTCCTACTATAATTCTAGGTTTTTCTATTTCTCCTTTTAGTTTTATTGTTTTTTGCTTCACATATTTTATAGCTCTCTTGTTTAATACATACTTAGGATTGCTATGTTTTCTTGGTGGATTGAGACTTTTATCATTAAAGAATATCCCTTTTTATCTCTGTTAATTTCCTTTGCTCTAAAGTCTATTTGATGTTGATATAGCCACTTGTACTGTCTTTTCTTTTGGTGAATATTTTCATGGTACATCTTTTACTTTCAACCAGTCTGTATAATTATATTTCAAGTGGACTTCTGAAGAAATTCACAGCCATTCACAGAGATTTGTAATATATGTTTGGGTCATAGTTTTTGATCCATTCTGTCAATTTCTATCTTTCAATTGGTATATTTAGACAATCTACATTTAATATAATTATTGATAATTTAGAACTGAAGTCTTCTATTTTAATACTGGATTTCTATTTGTTCTTTGTTTTAGGTTTCTCTTTTGTTTTTCATGCCTTTAATGTGGTTACCTGAACATTTTTTTAGAATTCCATTTTCATTTCTCTATACTGTTTTTGAGTATATCTCTTTAATATAGTTCTTCTAGTGGTTGTTCTAGGTATGTAACTTTATATGTACAGAACTTATCAGAGTCTACTGGTGTCATCATTTTACCACTTTAAGTACAGTATAGAAACCTTCCTTCCCTTCTTTATAGTCTTTATCCTCTTTGTTTATGATATACTTGTTTATAGTATGTTATCTAAAAATGAGTATATTATTGATTAATGATAATTATTTATAATATAATTACCCTACATATTTCCTTTACATACATTTAGAACCATATCAGACAGTTATAACTTTTTTCAACCATCAAACATAATTTAGAACTTCAGAAGAGAAGGAAAGTTTGTTGTATTTGCTCATATTTTTGATGACTATGTTCTTTATTCCTGATTGTCTTAGTTTCCAATTGCTCTTGTAATAAATCATCACAGATTTACTGCAACAAAATGACATAAATTTATTACCTTATAGTTCTGGAGGTCAGGTGTTCGAAATAAATTTCACTGGGTTAAAAGATGAGATATCAGTAAGTCTGCATTTTTTTTCTGTAGGCTCTCAGGGAGAATCTGTTGACTTTCTCAGCTTTTAGAGGCCACCGGCATTTCCTGGCTTGCTTTGTCTTTCTAAGCTGGCAAGATTCAACTCTAATAATTTGTTGTTTTCCCGAACCCAAGTTATGATCTGCTGGCTAAAAAATTCTTAGGTAGATACCTTTGAATCATATTTTAGTTTTACCTTACCTGCAATTTAGTACCTTCAGTAATGATCAATGATATTTTCATCACTTTCTCCTGAGTCACAGATTATCTCTATGTTCTAGTTCTTAAGACTTTAAAAAAAATTCTGCTCCCTTGTTTTTCTCTAGCCACAAAACAGACATAATATATGTGAATACATCTCCCTGATGATTCCTGTCTGTTGCCTGGACTCCCGATTACAGACAGCTCTGGGTGCCTTCCATGTCTGTGTACCACACCCACTGCAGCGACCCTAGCTCTTCTTGGAAACACTGCAGGCTTCAGTGTATCTTGAACATGACTGAGCTTTCTGTGCCCTTTGAACATTTCCTTAATCTCACTGCCCAGATGCTATTTTGTTCTAGTTGTTTTATCTAACATGGGAATTTAAATTTCAATGAAAATGGAGAAAAATCTTGCAAAGAAACCTAACCTAAGAATGGCCAGTTTAACTCCCTCAATTTTCTATAAACCAAGTGTTCCCTTTTAAAATTTGTAGTGGCCTAACCAGGACACCTTCTTGTGGTACAGCAGCTCTGGTATTCTGTACGATTCTGTGCCTGTGTTCATCTCCTAAATTGTTTCATATTTTGGTTTTAGAGTTTTAGATATTGGAGTTTCACATTTAAATTTAGAGTTTCAGATTATAATTTTTAAGTATTTTATTTATTTTTTAGAGAGAGGGAAAAGGAGGGAGAAAAAGAGGGAGAGAAATACCGATGTATGAGAGAATCATCGATCAGTTGCCTCTTACGCACCCCCAACTGGGGACCTGGCCTGCAACCCAGGCATGTGCCCTGACTGGGAATTGAACCAACAGCTTTTTGGTCTGCAGACCAGTGCTCAACCCACTGAGCCATACCAGGCAGGGCTTAGATTATAATTTTTATTGCTGATAGTCACAGTGCATTTTATTCAGGAGGCTGTAGAATGCGAGGCAATACAGCTCCAACTCTGGATCAGATTTCCTGGGTTGAAACTTGCTTGTATCACTACTAACAGTGTGAATACTTGGGCCAGTGATTTAATCAACACACATTTATTATTAAACTAGGAATAAGAGTAATAATGGCATTTGTTTATTAGATTTTTAATGAGGATCAAGGAAAGGAAAATAGCACAGTTTCTGGCATATAGTAACTTTTCAATAGATGCTATGACAGTTTTAGATATTTTTTAGCAAAAATTAAAACTTCATTCTGGCTAAACTTAACACTATCAATTCCTCTTATCAGTCATTAAGGTTTGATTAATTTTACATTTAACAAATAACTAAAAAAATTGTCTGTTAACTGTGTATCACACATCTGAAAGATAGTCCTTTATAAACAAGGAGAATCACGGTCCAAGCATAGACGCGGTTCTCCGAGTACATCACCAGGACAGATGATAGAAATGAAAGTTCCTGGCCCCCACCCTTGACCTGCTGAATCAGAAGTCCTTTTGCGGCATTTGCTGCTCTTCCGGCTGTCACGTCCATAGCCTGTCTTTAGCTGGTTAGGAACCTAGAAGGCCCAGCATAGACTCAAGTATTCTAGCTTCAGTGGGGAAAACATTTTTGATCTAAGGGTAAGGAAAAACTAATGGCTGAACCAAGCAATTATCTACTGTGAATAATGACTGGAATTACCTTGATTACTTCATTTGATTATTTGCTTTTCTGTTCAGTAGCAATAACTAAGTCTTCAGGATGTTTATGTTCCTTCCTTGGAAATAATCCTTGAGAAACCAGGATTTGTTAGTGTCTATAACTGCCTTTTGGATTGTTATTTTAAGGAGCCTCTTAATTTAATTTTAGTATAAGCCCCTTTTCTGGGTTAGTGTTCTAGTCCTTATTTCAACACATAAATAAACTTAGAGTGACTACTTAAAACCATTTGGGCTGATTAAAATAATTTTGGGTATAGCCTGGGCAGTTGTAAATATAGTTTCATCTATTCTGAACAGATAATTTCTGGATAAACAGTAATTCAGTTGCTAAAAGCTATTATGTTAAGGTTTTTACATGTTTTCTAAGCACACAAATTGAACTATAAACATTACATAGAATTGGGAAAATAAATATTGAATCTTCTATAAATTTAGTGTGAATTTTCAGACACACCTGCATAACATCACTTCTGCCACCTCCTGCTGTGGAGTTTGGATTTTTTATCATACCAAACCACTAGTTCCTCATATTTAAAATGAAGACAAGAAAGCCAATTTCAGAGGTTGTGAAGATTAAATGAGATGATGTAAGTAAGTATCTGGCATAGAGAGCTCAAGAAATATTGTCAATATGTCTGAGACATTTTGAACATTACCTAGTTTTGATTTACATTTACTCATCTTTTTAGTTAATAAGATAATTTACTACATTTTCATTTCTGGTTCCTTGTTTGAGTCTTTCAATTTTTTTTGAAGTAAATTAAGTAAATCTCTTTATTAGGGTTTTAAAAATTTTTTAAATTTTTTTTGCAGAGAAGCATTTCAATGATACTTTCTGCCAGCTTTGACTTTCTTTCATAAAATTTTAGCATCAGATCTAGGAGTGATCGATTTTGGAGGCCGTCTATGTTTAAGCTCCCTCTTTACCAAATAAAGAATCCGAGGCCCTGAAAGTGGAAATGACATACCCAATGCCTCATAGGTGGTTGTTGACATGATGTCACCTGTTCCCTATAAGTTGGTAACCTGTTAGATGACAGGGAGAAATATATCTTCTCAAATATGCAAAGCTCCTGTCCTTGGCCTATGAGGCTCTACCCAATAGGGGTCTAGTTATCTCCACTTACCTTCACCACTTCCTATCTAACACCTCATGACTGTGCAGTGTGCATAATAGTGAGGATTTTCTTTATTCCAGCTCTGCTAATGTTATCTTTTTTTCTTTTTGCCTGAAAGACCCTTCCCACTACTCCTCATTTTTAACTCACTAATTCTAATTGTGAAGCACAGAATAGAATTCTTTGAAGCCCGCACAATCCTATTCCCACCCCTCAGCCCCCACAAGTTATCCCAGGCTATGCTCTGAAAGGATGCTGGAAACATACCTTATTTATTTCTCTATTTTCAGTATCTAGTATAGGGTCTGGTACATTTTATATGTTCAGCCAATCTTTGTTTAATTGAGCTATTGTTTGTCTTCTTTAATTGTATTTTTGATTATCTTTACTTACATGCCATTGTGGCCTTCTCTGGACTAATACTTTAAGACCCTACTACCTACAACTCAGGTTTATTTACAAATAGCTACAAAAATGGGACCTATGGTCCAGAGACCTCTCCCAGCTTTGCTACTAAAATGTTATGAGAATACAGAAAGTTTATGTCTTAGTGCACTGGTTTCTTTCTTAAATTTTTCTGTTGTAGTGAAAAATAACATGCAAACAGAAAAATGCCTTACACATAGATTTACCCTTAACTGATATACTACAAATACCCCTGACTCCACCACAGAAGCTGGGAAATGAAGAATTGCCTGCTTGCCAGATGCTACTCTCTGCCCTTCACTGATCACATCTCCTTTCTTTACGCTAAAGGTGAGCTCAGTTCTGACCTTATTGATAGTTGCTTCTGTAATTCCTGAAATATTTTTGCTATCTAAGGATACATTCTCAATGACTTCAGATCAGCTTTACCTCTTTTTATACTTTATAGAAATGGAAGCATACATTAGCCATTATTTTGTGTTTGGCTGATGTAGAGAAATACAACTGCCTTTTCTAAATTGTGGTAAAAATATATGACTTACCATCTCAACCATTTTTAAGTGTATAGTTTAGTAGTGTTAAATATACTTACATTGTTACCCTGGCTGGTGTGGCTCAAGGATTGAACACTGGCCTGCGAACCAAAGGGTTGCTGGTTTGATTCCCAGTCAGGGCACATGCCAGGGTTGCGGGCCAGGGCCTCAGTGCGGGGCATGCAAGAGGCAACCACACATTGATGTTTCTCTTTCTCTTTCTCCCTTTCCCTCTCTCCAAAAATAAATGAATAAGATCTTAAAAAAAAATAAATATACTTACATTGTTGGAATACAAATCTTCAGAACTTTTTCATTTTGCCAATATGAAACTTTATAGCTACCAACATGTTCCCTTTCTTTACTACCCCCCAGCCCTTGGTGACCATCATTCTACTTTCTGTTCTTATGAATTTGGCTACTTTAGATGTGTCATGCAAGTCCTGCATAATATTCCATTGTGTATATATAGCACATTTTGTTTATCCATTCCTCTATGAATGAACATTTGTGTTGCTTCCACCTCTTGGTCATTGTGAGTAGTGCTGCTATAAACATGAGCATGCAGACATTTGTTTTGAGATTCTGCTTTCACTTCTTTGGATGGATACATAGAAGTGGAAGCTTTAATCATTTTTGTTGTATGGTTTAGCTTTGTAGTTTCTGCAGAGTAGGTGTTACAGGCCAAAATAGCCCTGACCACTAAATTATTGATCAGTCTGATGAGCTACTTGCTAACAATTAGAGTGGGGTGACGTCAACTTTTAGCTGGATTTCAGGCACCAGAAAAAACTAGGATTGGCTGATATTGTTTTCAACCTTGATGGGCTCTGTAAATAAACAAGAGAGATGCTGGGGAAAAGTAGGGGGGTTTGAGGTCACATAAATCATTTGAAGAACAAAAGGGCTAGGACATTTTTTCCTAAACTGTATTCCACATGTTACAGGACCCCACCTATGCTGTTCTGGAACAGCTGTGGGGTTCGATTGCCCACCACCAAGAAGCATGATTCCCAATGCAAGGGTTTGGTGAAAAAGGAAAGGGGTTGTTTATTTACAGGTTATACAGATTCAGACTACTGGTGGATTTCTGCTGTTAAGTCCCGCTACCTTCAAAACAATCAAAAACACATAGTCTTGTCCCCCTTTGCCAACCCAGGCCAGTTTGAGAATGTACAAGTCAGAGGTACTGTCTCCCAGAAAAGCAGAAGTCCAAGGCTCAGCATTCCTGGTCACAGTTCAGCATTCTAGGCATCTCCCACTAATCTGTGCTTGGTTGTGGAAGGCGCCCACACAGCTCCATCAGCTCTGCTGCCATGTTCTACAGGCAGATTTCCCAGCAGGTCTCCCCTTTCTTACTCCAAAACCATGTGGCATCTCCTTATTCTAAACCACATGGTATCTCCTTACACACCAGACCTCATGGCTGAATTCCCCTACTTCATGGCTCCTTCCTTACGGCTGCCATTTGCTACTAACCTCATTGCTGATGGGGCAGCCCTTCTACACCCTTTGAAACTGTATGGCTGCTTTCTCATGGCTGTCTGCCCTTATTTTTAAATGCCCACCTGGAACTTCCTACATGACCTCGTGGCCGGCCCCTCCTGCAATGAGCTACCTTTGCCAGTTCCCTCATACCATTTTTTACCTTCTTTCAGCTGCCATTTTTAGTCAGGGCAAGAGTACCCTGTGACTCAGGAGCCTTTGCTTCCCTGCTTTTCTCACAGGCACGTTGCGCTCCCTACCTCCTATGTCATGAGTTACTGTACATTCTGAAAGTCACATACCTTTGATATGAAAAGTATCTTAACTGCTGTATCATCCCCTTTTCCTGTACCTCAACCATGGGCTGTGGGGAACATGTTTTGCTATTTGCAGGGACCTTACTTTTCACCCCGTTTCACACAGACTCCTTGGGATCTCTGAGACCCTTTCAAAAGGTTTGTGAGGTTAGAATACTTTCATAATAATAAGATGATATTTGCCATTTTCACTGTACTGATATTTGCACTGATGTTGTAAAAGGAATGACAAGATTGCTGATGCCTTAGCATAGATCGAGGTAGTAACTTTAAACTACATTCTCCATCACCATGAATGTGTTATTAAAAGGACATGTGACCATTCTCAGTAGTAAAAAATTATTACTTTTATTCAACTTTGATCTCTGAATATGTTTTTAATATTTTGTATAAAATGGCATGCATGCATAAAACACTTGTGTTCTACATTGAAGTATGATATCTTTTAAGATTGGTTGTAATAGAAGATTATGGAGTAAGAAAAAGCATTTATGTGATTGAGTTGGAAGCTGAATTAGCCACCTAAATATGGAACCCCATTTTTACTTGAAACTATGGTATTCAGACTTGTGTATTTGGTAGACAGCCATTTTCATGAAAATAGTTGAAGTGAGTTTGTTTCTTCAATAAACAACTTACGGTAATTATTGCTAGTGATGAAATTTGAAATTTCATGTGAAAAAGAGAATTTTTGGAAAACTTGTCTTTGTCACTCTGTGCTTGATAGTTTCCAAATAGTTGAAGGCTATTTTTGATGACCTCAGTAATAATATTGATGAATTTGCTTTCTTGATATTATGTGATAAGTTATCAGCATTTGAAAGTTCTGCATAACTCATGATCCAGTATTTTCCAAATTATCAAAGCATGGTATTATGAAATCATGCATGATTAAATGACCCATTCAAAACATAAAATAGATAATTATTTTAATGTAACAGATTATGAAAATATCATTCAAACTGAAATTTTCAAATAAACTACCATTTGTTGAGTTTGGATGTAGTATGAAAAAGTAATATCCACAATTACCTGAAAAGGCTATTAAAATGCTCTGTCCTTTCCCAACTATGTCTGTATAAGTTTTTCTTTATATCTTTCAACCAGAAAACATAGTACAATAGATTAAATGAGAATCCATAGTCTTCTATTAAGACTATTATTAAAGAATATTTGCAAAAATGTAAACTAATGCTATTTTTCTGATTACTTTTATGTTTAAAAAATGAAGCTATCTTTAGAAAATGTTAATATGTCTTGGGTTATTATTGCCATTTTAAAAGAAATGATTAAATATATTTAAAATTCTAGTATGGTAAATATCAATGGATTTAAACCACAGAAACAAAACTTTTTTGGTTAATAATTTTTAAGAATGTGAGGTGGTCCCAAGAACAATATATTTGAGAACTACTGATCTAGGAAGATAGTATTTATCTGTTCCTTATATCTTTCCCAGACATTTCCCTGCAATCTCAGAAGTTTTGAGAACCAAAACTTTTGCCTAAAGCAAAGATTGTGTGGACATAGTCTTGTACATTTAGAATGGTAGATACCAAGCTTTTTTCTGGTGAGTGCAGTATACATGCCAAACAGGTATTAAGGGCCACTGTAGAGCTTCAATCAACTGTGTACTTTGCCTGGATCTAATTTGGAAATAGGACCTTGCTCAATGGTAGAGGACATAGTGAAGGAGAATAGTCTCATTTGGATTTTCCAAGTGACTTGATATATCAGATGGCATTGAGTATATTAATACACACAGTGTTTTTTTTTTTTTTGGAGTGCGGTTTGGGGGAACTTCTTCGCAGTCTGTTAAAATGGTTCTCAATTTCCATCAACTAGAGAGCATCATCTCAAATACATATTCAAGAAAATTCACATAATCTTTGTTCTTGGCTTTCCGATTTCAGAGCACCTGGGTTGTGTTGACATTTTATTCCCTTCCCTCAGGAGTACTGATTTTGTGTTTAACCACCTTCCAAGCAAGAAACATCTGTATGGCTTGAAACTTTTTTTAGATGCATCAAAAGAATTCCTGGACTATTTCATGAGTATTGGACAGATGGATCATGCTTGTATTTCTTGATGAGGTAAAAATATATAATTGAATGTGATCTAGTTCTACCCTAAATTGGAAATATTGATAAGATGATAACTAGTACATAATGAATCTCATAATCTACTGACAAGCCTGAAGTTCCTTAAAGGATCTATTTTTGAATCATTATTTAAGATCTGTGTTAAGTTAAATTCTTATAGCCATTTTTTGACAGGTTTTCTGATATATCAAGCTATATATTTATATAGCTAACATTCATAATCTCATAGACAGAAACTTGGAGAAATGAATGGGAAATAACATTAGTGTATTAATAAAATATTTGTATAAATAAGTACAGGCTATGTGTATTCAGTTTTCTTTTCTGTGATTTAAAACAAAAGCATTGGAGCAATACTAAAATTCAAAGTTAACCATTTAAGGTTTACTGTTTGGGAAAATTGAAACCACCTATCTAATCATGTGCTTATCAGTGCAAACTATTGAAATTATTACCTACTTGCAAGTTTAAAACAGATATTAAAAACATTCCTACATTTAAAACCTGCTTTTTTGGTGTAATTCCTACATCCAACACCTACATTTCTTGCACCTGTAAGATATTGCATAGAAACCCAGATAAATATATTCCACCTCTTAAATCTTTCAATTATTTTAAATGCCAAAACAATGGTGCAAAAAGCCTTTATGAAATGGCCCTGTCCATCCCTCCGACTTCATCTTTCCCCATTCCTCCACGTGTACCCAACATTCCAGCCTGGAGCTCTTTGAACTTTCCTAAACAGACCATTTTTAGTTTTAGATACCCCTACTTCACACATATTGCTCCCTCTGCCCAAAATAGCCCCCATACTTTTATTCCTAGCAAACATGTAATTATTTTTCAAAATATAAGTAACACCTTAGTACTTATGCATGCTTAGTATGAAGATAGTAATGTTCTAAGTATTTGTACATATTTCGATTCCTTAATCCTCACAATCACTCCATGAGATAAGTGCTATTATTTACCCCATTTTAAAGAGGATAGTAAGCACAAATGTTTTCAGAACATACCCCCATCATTAAGTGAGCATGACTGAACCTAATATTGTCACCTTTTCTAGAAAGTGTTCTATGATGTTTCTGGGAAGAGAAAACTTTTCAAAGCTTATGTCTCTTTCCTGTTCATATTTTGGATATAGCACTTTATTATGTGGCTGCCATGATTTGTTTTCACTTCTCTTTAACTTAGATAGTGAAACTGTGATGAGCACAAATTGTGTTTTATTCAACCCTGCATAGAGGGTTGAAAGAATATGTCACCCCAAAACATGTCACTTTGCCATGTAGATTATTTTAAACTGAAGGAAATCATGATGAGCAGATTTAAGAAAAACTTTTATCTCTGCCTTAACTAAAAGAATTTAGAGAGAGTGAGAGCACATGTGTGAGTGAGCTATTATCAGACACCTTTTATTTAAATGACCTATCTCTATGGCAGGGCAAACATTTAATTACCAGACACCTGCCATTCTTATTGTCCTGTGAATTACCCTCCTTGTTGAAGCCTGTGGTCTTTAGCTTGAGATAGCATATAAAACTTCAATTGCCCAACTTGTCCTTGGGTCTCACATCTTTGGCCCTCCCTCCATATGTACAAAATTAAATTTAATTTTCTCCTTTGAATCTGTCTCATGTCAGTTCAATTTTTCGACCAACAAAAAGAACCTAGAAGGGTAGAGAAAAAAATTTTCCTCCTCAGCACTATCTTGAATAAATTACAACAGTAAATATGTCTTTCTTACTTTGAATTTTGCCCCTAGAGCTCTAAATATTTTTTAACAGACTTTTTTCGGTAAGCCAAACTTCACTTATCTGGGTGGACTTGTTAGCAGGACTGAAGACGACTAGACATCTGTCACAATTTATGAATGGGAGACCAATAGAGCCAGAAACCTTACTGCACAGAATGTGCGCTACTCCTTTTTTCTCCTTTCTAAGGAAACTGAGTTAGTCCAGTGAAGAAACTTAGCCAGTGTCAGAGATTTTTATCAGGGAATGGATCAGACTCTGGCTCTCCTGACCAGAGTTAAGTTTTCCAGCAGAAAATGTTTGATTTCTTTCCTAAAGTCTGCAATTATAAGTTAGATTAGTATCCTTAGTTTCTGTGCTCAGGGCATGTTTGAACTCTACAGTGAATGCAGTATATGCATTTTTAGAAAATTGTCCTAAAGAATTAAGTGTTTCTTTATAGGTCAAAACTGCTTTGTTAAAATTTCCCTTCTGTTAAACAAGTTCCAAATTTACAAATGAATTCCTTTTGATTACACAGAAATGCTTCCATGCTATCTCATTAACGATGAATATTTCTTCCTTTAAGTTTTAAAAGTAACTGGAAGATGAGCTGCCCAAACCCTAAAATGTTGTTATAGAAGGAGATTTCTTTAAATTCATGGTAAAATAGAAAATGCCACCTTAAAAAAAAAAAGCCTTTATTCAAGTTGCCATTTATTATTCATTTTATTAAATTCTTCACTAATGGGGATACTTTTGGCAGCTAAAATATTTCAATAAAAATATGTAAAAAGGAGAAGGAAGCCTGGGAGTGGTAAGAGAGAAAAGACTGTGGGAGCTTTCTGTGAACACTCAAAGGAAAAGTATAGGAATGGATTGTAATAAAAAGTGTGTAGATGAGAAAATGTTATTGGAAAAGCTACAGCTACTTTGCTGTCTTTGAAGGGCATGGTCAATGTAGCGACTACAGTGGTTCAAGGTAACTTGATTAGAATTGGCAAAGGTATGCTTTAAAAGAATTAAAATATTAAATTGCTGTTAAGATATAGATGAGAGTTTGCTCTTGGTACAACTCCTCCCTACCCCTTCAAATGTTCCAAAGACTTAAATTAATCTTAAAAGTCTGAATAGGTTTTGATGTAATGGGAGGACCACTTCTCTAAGCCTAATAGATCTAAAGAGTATTTAGGTTCCTTACAAAAATCTGTAGATATTAAAGAGAGAAATAAAGTCAATTGTCATGTAAATCACCAATTTTTATGCACATGTGCCATATATACCAGTTTCAGTGAGGTGTGACCCCTTAGCTGTTCTCAACTAAATGAGTTGAGTTCCTGGATATAAGAGGTAGGAATAATACTTTCCTTTTGTGTTCATTAAAATAACATCTTCCTTTGAAAACACAACAACTTCTAGGTGGAAATTTACTCCTTTAATTGAGAATAGCAGTAGAAAATCCCCCCCCCCTTTTTCTCTTTATTTTACATTTCCAAAGGTGAGCACAGTGGGAGTTCATTTTGTGACAAAACTAGTCTGTTTCAGTGGAGTGCTATGGAAATTCTTATCCCAAACTGTTTTATCCCAAACTTGATGTTTCTCAAAGATACTGTTTGAAGAAGGATTGGGATTTTCTTGGTGTACCGTATTCTGTAAAGAGGCATAGCTTATTGCTGTTTCAGACAGATACCCCTACAGCAGGCAGAGATACTGAACAGTTAGAGATTTTCCTTAGAAACACAAAGATAATAAGCATAAGTGAATGAATCTTGCTTATTGTATAAATATAGCAATTAAAACTCATCTGTCTTGATTAAGCGCTTTCTCGTGAAGCATTGACCCAGACAATTTGACCCTAAAGAAAATGGGGGAACCAAAATGAGGAATAACACTATAGTGTTAAAAATAAAATTTTGTTAAGTATATTTGAAGCTCTAATTGGCTGTATTAAGCGATTCATGATTTGGGCAATATCCTATCTAACAACCAGAAGGGGTGCTCTGAGGGGTTATACAAAGTGGGAGGTTTTTATAGGCAGAAGGAGGATGAGTCAAGAAGATATTAGCAAAATAAAAGGAAGAATTATTTTTAGGCCAGGGCATGTCTTTTTTGGGGGCTGGGGTAAAGGACTGGCAAGGGTTTTAACATGCAGATTGCCTCTTCTTCCTCTGGGGCATGGTGAGGCCTATCTGACAGAAAACTCTGGACTGTGGGAGGGGTTGAAATTACCATTTGGTTAGGTATTAAATCTATAAAATCTAAGTTGAATTCATGGGCTTTAGCAGGAGCAACACCATTTTGGGCCTGTAGTTTTCTCTTTAGTGATAGAAATCAAGAAAAAACCAAAAGTAACCAAAAATAGGATAGGAATGGATTCATGGGTGATCTTCAACCGCCCTGGGAAGTATAGCTACTTAATATACTCATGTCATGAGATTATAGTAAGGATAATAAATATAGATATGACCCTGAAAAATAAATGAAGGAATGTAAACTTAGCATCTTTATTATTTGTTGGCTATACTTTTTCCTTTACCTTTCAGTGATTCAAAGAATAAAAAATTTAGGTTCCATTTCAGTAACTCTGTGTAAGTAAAGATTTTCAATGCCCAGAAAATGACCACAACATAATTCCAGAGAAACCCTATTCTGACAGAATTTGAGCTGTAAAAGCAAAAGTATATAGCACTCAAGAGCACACAAGTTTCACTAAAATCATTTCTGAAGTAGAGATGGAAGTTTCTCTAAAGGGTTATCCATATCAAGCTGATCTATTTCAGGACACAATAAAAGTGCTTAAGATTTCAGCAGCTTTGGCCTCTCATGCGTTATGTTATTGTTTCTAGCTGCTCTTGTTGTTTAATCAAAGTCCCAGATTAAAGTCATTTCTGGAATATAGTCAGAGGAGGCAGTGAAAGTCAAGATCATTATTCTTTAGGGATTCTAGACTGTTACAAGAAAAGGGTACAACGGGTAACCCAATATGCTTTTCTGTAGCCTAAAGCTGGACCATTTCTTGCTGATCTGATATAAAATAGAATGTTTCCTGCTCTGAAATCTCTTAGAGTTTTAAGCATTTAAATAATGTGGAATCACACAGAGGAGATCTATATATAAATAAATAAATTATAAATATCTCTATCAATATATCTTCTCTTGAAAAGAGAAATGGAAACACAAAACATGCTCAAGGGATCTGCCTGTATCCTGTTACCAACAAACCTGCCTTTCTGATAGGGCAACATGCAGTCAAAGTAGTTAAGCAAGATCATTTCCAAGAACCAAAGATAGAAAGTAATGAGGAAGAGGGGTAATGCACCATACTTCTAGATGAAAGGAAAGTTGATATTAGTCCCTTTGTGATTATTGTGTGCATTTCTCTTAAGAGAAATAAACACAAAGGATAAAGCCTTAGGATGAACTACATGAGCCCTGGATTAGAAAGGAAGTCTAGAAAGGTAAATTTCTTTTTTTTTCATATTTTTTAAATTGTTGTTCAAGTACAGTTGTCTCCATTCCCCTCTCACCCCAGCCCACCTCCACTTCCTACCCTTGATACTTCCCCCATTTGATTTTGTCCATGTGCCCTTTATACATGTTCCTGAAAACCCTTTCTAACTGCCAAAATTAATCCAAATAGATTGCATTGCATGTCTGTTCCTACATGCTACTCCATTTTAACTACTTCTGTTAATGTTTTCTTGAAGTAAAGCCATAAGCCAAAGCACATTAGTATCATGGAAGGAATTTGGAAAGAGAATATATAACATAGTAACCTGAAAGAATTGGGGGTCATATAGGAAGACCAAGGTTTTCAATCTACTTCTTTTATGCAAATTCTTCTTTAAACTCAAGTTGCTTCATTTGTACAAATCCTTCAGAGGGTGTGTTTAACACAACAACTTTTATCTCTAAGATCTATTCCATATCTAAATCTGAGTGAAAGGCCATTTTCATTTTGCTAAAATTAAGTAAAATATATTAAGAACCACCCCCCTGCCCCCGAGTAGTGAGCAGAACACAAGGTAGCAGTCCTAGCTACAGTGAGACTAACGGCTTTCTGAGAGTTCACTGTCACCTGTCCTACATGTGTCCTTTCCGGATGATGCAGGACTCACCTTCAGTGGTGGATGTGTGGACGTGATTTTTTAAGTCACCAGTTCCCAGATGTTTGTGGTTATCTGACATTGGTTTTTAAAAATCCAATGCAGATTTGTTTGTTAATTCTTTGATATACCTGAAGCTATTTGAAACTTTAGAAAACTACCAAGTAGATTGCTCTCCTAATTAGATTTGTGTCCTGGTCCACTCTAACAACCCATAGATAGCCTGTTCACTGGTAAATGAACTATGCATGAAATACTCAAAAATTTTGTTCAAGCTCAGCAATTAACAAAGGAAACTGTGTTTTTTACCTTCACCATTTGATAAAATCTACTATTCTGGTTACTGTACTTTTTACTATAATGTTGGGTTTTCTTGTGTGCTCTAACTCTGTACTGGTAATTATTGATTTTTTTTTTGAGTTGAGGTGGGATTCTTTACTTTTTCATCAAATGATAGATTCTGCTTCCATTTAGTCTTCCTTTGCCTAAGGGTTTTATTGCCAGTGAATCAAAATTTTTAAAGAAGAATGACAAAATCAAAAGAATAACCATTCCTTTTGATGAATTTAAATAAATTCTATTTATGAAAGATTGGACCCTCTACTTTTTAAACTTCCAATCTAGACTGTAGGAAGCAGAATGTGGCAGCCCTTACCCGGGCTAAGGAGTGCCGGCGTAGGGTGGAGAGGCTGAGCCCGGCGGTTCAGGATGTTTTAGTTCCTGCCTCACCCATATCCTCGGTTTGTTTCATCTATGTTTTAGAGTGCCTTTACTATCCGTCTAAGTTTACATAGGACAAATTCACTTTGTGTTTTATTTATGCAAAAAGTAATGATATATTCTTATTAAAAATTATAGTCCTCCATCATGCTTTTACTAGATTTAGACTAACCCTGATTTGGTCTATGTCATTCCAGCTTTTATAGACACACTCTCAAAGAAATATACGAACACATACATACACACATATAACTGTATATATATGTATATATATAACTGTATATTTTGAAAAACAAAAATAAACATATTTTTCACCCAGACCAGTGTGGCTTAGTTGGTTGAACACTGTCACCCTGTTTGGTTCACGGTCAGGGCACACGCCTAGGTTGCAGGTTGGGTCCTGGGTCTGGGCACCTACAAGAGGCAACCGAACAGTGTTTCTCTCATTTATGTTTTTCTCCCTCTCTTTCTCCCTTCCTTCTCCTCTTCCTAAAAATAAATGAATAAAATCTTTTAAAAATGCATTTTTAAATGAATAGGGCTTAGAAACATTTCCGTATTAGAACTTACAGATAAATGTTCAGTTTCTTTTTTAAATAAAAAGTTCAGTCATATACTATGTACTAATACTTGTGTTTGTTCAGGTAATATATCAGAAATATCTCTTCAGCTTAATACATATAAAATGAGTGACCTATAATTTATGTAGCCATTCAGCTGTTTAAGGGACAGTTGTTTCCAAATTTTACTGTTATGTAATATACAATGACAGTCTTTTACATGCATCTTTGTTACCTGGTGGGGTAATATTTTAGTATAAATTAATACATGTAAAGATAAAGGACTGAGGGTGTGAACATTTTAAATTGTCTGAGAGGATGCCATATTGGTCCAAGAAGCCTTTACTAGTTCACATGTCTACTGTAATGCATGAGAATGCTCGATTCCCCCCACCTTCACTAATACTGGTGTCATTAATCACCTTAATTTTTGTCAACCTGATATAAATGCTCTATTATTGTTTCAATTTGCCTTTTACTTATTACAAATTAATTTGAGGATCTTTTCTCTTTTTTAATTCTTCTGCACATTGCTTTATCATAAACTTTGCTCATCTTTTTAGTAAATTATCAATCTTTTTTGACTCAGAAAAGTTCTTAATATAGTTCACATCAGTGTGCCACTTACTTTTTTTAAGTATATTTCATTGATAATGCTATTATAGTTGTCCCAATTTTTTCCCTTTTGTCACCCTCCACCCCGTATCCCTGTTCCCTCCAGCAGTTCCCCCACCTTAGTTCATGTCCATGGGCTGTGCATGCAAGTTCTTTGGCTTCTCCATTTCCTATACTGTTCTTAACATCTCCTATTTTGTACCTACCAGTTATGCTTCTTGTTCCCTGTACCTTTTCCCCCATTTGTCCCCTACCCTCTTCCCACTGATAACCCTCCAAATGATCTCCACATCATTATTCTGTTTCTGTTCCAGTTGTTTGCTTAGTTTTTGTTCTTGTTTTTTGGATTCAGTTGTTGATAATTGTGAGTTTGTTATCATTTTACTATTGATAGTTTTGATATTCTTTTTCTTAAATAAGTCCCTTTAATGTTTCATGTAATAAGGGCTTGGTGATGATGAACTTCTTTAGCTTTACCTTGTCTGGGAAGCACTTTATCTGCATTTCAATTCTAAATGATAGGTTTTCTGGATAGAGTAATCTTGGTTGTAGGTCCTTCCTTTTCATCATGTTGAATACTTCTTGCCTGCAAAGTTTCTTTTGAGAAATCAGCTGACAGTCTTATGGGCACTCCTTTGTAGGTAACTCTATTCTTTTCTCTCGCTGCTTTCAAGATTCTCTCTTTATCTTTAAACCTTTGGCATTCTAATAATGATGTGTCTTGGTGTGGTCCTCCTTGAGGTCATCTTGTTTGGGACTCTTTGTGCTTCCTGGATTTGTATGTCTATTTCCTTCACTGAATTAGGGAAGATTTCTTTCAGTATTTTTTCAAATGTTTTCAATTTCTTGCTCTTCCTCTTCTCCTTCTGGCATCCCTATGATTCAGATGTTGGAACTTTTTGGAGACCTGTTCCAATGGCTGCTGCTGCCATCTTGCCACTGCCGATGCTGCCACTACACCACATCCTCTCCACCCTGGCTTCCTGTCCCCAGCCCTCCTACCTGTCTCAATGAATATGGCTTCTTTAAATCCTTGGTGGGTGGACTTCCATGCAGTTCCATTTTCTGGCAGTTCTGGGTATTATTTTGCTATTAGTTGTGATCGTCTTATGGCTGTGCAAGGAGGTCAAGCCAGTTCAACACTTATTTTTAATTTTACAAATAGTGTTTCTTAAATCTCAAATAGCCAGCTTTTCTTTTTCTGGGTTTGTTTTTGAATCGCATTAGAGGTATAGGTATATATTATTTCAGATATTATTAGGCCTGTCATGCTTCGTATACAGGTTGAACCTAAAAATTATATCCAATAAACAGACTTAATAGTACTATGAGTATAAAAGTGGTTTTCATTTATTTTTCATTTTTAAAAATTTTTAAAAAATTTTATTTTAATTCTTCTTGTACAGTTTTTTGTCTTCTACTCCCATCCCAGCCCACCACCCCAGCCCTCCCCAGCTCCCTCCCATTTCCACCCCCCCCTAGCTTTTGTCCATGTGTCTTTTGTACTTGTTGCTCTAAACCCTTCCCATTTTCCCCTGGAATTCCCTCCCCTCTCCTCTCTGGTGACTGTCAGATTGTTCTCAATTTCAGTGTCTTGGTTATAATATGCTTATTTGTTTGTTTTGTTGATTAGGTTCCTGTTAAAGGTGAGATCATATGGTGTTTGTCTTTCACCTCCTGGATTATTTCGCTTAGCATAATGTTCTCCAGTTCCATCCATGCTGTTGCAAAGGGTAGGAGCTCCTTCTCTCTTTCTGTTGTGTAGAATTCCATTGTGTAAATGTACAATAGTATTTTGATCCATTCATTTACTGATGGACACCTAGGTTGCTTCCAACACTTGGCTATTGTAAATTGTGCTGCTATGAACATTGGGGTGTATAGGTTCTTTTGGATTGGTGTTTCAGGGTTCTTAGGATATAATCCTAGCAGTGGAATTGCTGGGTCAAAAGGTAGATCCATTTTTAGTTTTCTTAGAAAATTCCATACCATTTTCCATAGTGGTTGAACCAGTCTGCAATCCCACCAACAGTGCACTAGGGTCCCCTTTTCTCCACAACCTCTCCAAACTTGTTGTTTGTTGCTTTGTTTATTATGGGCATTGTGACTGGTGTGAAGTGGTATTTCATTATGGTTTTAATTTGCATCTCTCTGATAGCTAGCGATATTGAGCATCTTTTCATGTGTCTCTGGACCCTGTGTATGTCCTCCTTGGAGAAGTGTCTGTTTAAGTCTTTTGCCCATTTTTTAACTGGGTTGCTTGTCTTCTTAGAGTGGAGTCGTGTAAGTTCTTTATATATTTTGGAGATTAAACCCTTGTCTGAGGTATCATTGGCAAATATGTTTTCCCATACAATTGGCTCTGTTTTTATTTTACTACTGTTTTCTTTAGCCATGCAGAAGCCTTTTATTTTGATGAGATCCCATTTGTTTATTCTTTCCTTTATGTCCCTTGCTTTAGAGGACATATCAGTAAAAATGTTGCTGCGTGAAATATATGAGATTTTCCTGCCTATGTTCTTCTCCTCCAGGACTTTAATGGTGTCATGGCTTATATTTAAATCTTTTATTCACCTTGAATTTATTTTTGTGTATGGTGTAAATTGGTGTTCAAGTTTCATATTTTTGCATGTAGCTGTCCAGTTCTCCCAACACCACTTTTTGAAGAGGCTATTTTTATTCCATCTTATGTTGCTGCCTCCTGTGTCAAATATTAATCAACTATAGAGAATTGGGTTTATTTCTGGGCTCTGTGTTCTATTCCACTGGTCCATGTTCCTGTTTTTGTGCCAGTACCAGGCTGTTTTGATTACAGTGGCCTTGCAATACAGTTTGGTGTCAGGTATTGTGATCCCTCCTACTTTGCTCTTCTTTCTCAAAATTGCAGCAGCTATTTGAGGTCGTTTACAGTTCCATATAAATTTCTGAAGTATTTGTTCTATGTTTGTGAAATATGCCATTGGTACTTTGATAGGTATTGCATTGAATCTGTAAATTGCTTTGGGTAGTATGGACATTTTGATGATGTTAATTCTTCCGATACATGAACACGGTATATGTTTCCATTTGTTTGTGTCTTCCTTGATTTCTTTCTTCAGTGTTGTGTAGTTTTCTGAGTACAGGTCTTTTACCTCTTTGGTTAGGTTTATTCCTAGGTATTTTATTTTTCTTTTTGCTATATCGAATGGGATTTTTTTCTTGATTTCTGCTTCTGCTGTTTCATTGTTGGTATACAGAAATGCCTTTGATTTTTGGATATTGACTTTGTATCCTGCTGTTTGGCCAAATTAATTTACTAGGTTGAGCAGCTTTTTGGCCAAGTCTATATGATTTTCTATGTACACTATCATGTCATCTGCAAATAATGATAGTTTTGTTTCCTCCTTTCCAATTTGGATGCCTTTTATTTCCTTTTCTTGTCTAATCGCTGTGGCCTATACTTCCAATACTGTATTGAATAAAAGTGGTGAAAGTGGACAACCTTGTCTTGTTCCTGATCTTAGTGGAAAAGATTTTAGTTTTTGCCCATTGAGTATGATGTTGGCTGTAGGTCTCTCATATATGGCCTTTATTATGTTGAGGAATGCTCCCTCAATTCCCATTTTGCTGAGTGTTTTTATCATAAATGGGTGCTGTACCTTATCAAATGCTTTTTCTGCATCTATTGATATGATCATGTGATTTTTGTCTTTGCTTTTATTTATGTGATGTATTACATTTACTGATTTGTGAATGTTGAGCCATCCTTGCATCCCTGGGATGAGTCCCACTTGGTCATGGTGTATGATCTTTTTAATGTATTGTTGGATGCAGTTTGCCAATATTTTGTTGAGGATTTTAGCATCTATGTTCATCAGCTATATGGGCCTGAAGTTTTCTTTCTTTGTTAAGTCTTTATCTGGTTTTGGGATTAGGATGATGTTGGCTTCATAAAAAGTGTTTGGGAGTCTTCCATCATTTTGGATGTTTTCAAAAAGTTTGTGAAGGATAGCGGTTAGCTCTTCCTTAAATGCTTTGTAAAATTCTGCTGTGAAACCATCTGGTCCAGGGCTTTTGTGTGTTGGGAGTTTTTTGATTACTGCTTCTATTTCCTCTGCTGTTATTGGTCTGTTCAGGTTTTCTGCTTCTTCCTTGTTGAGTTTTGGGAGATTATATTTTTCTAGAAACTTGTCCATTTCACCTATATTTTCAAATTTCTTGGCATATAGTTCTTCATAGTAATTTCTTACAATCCTTTGTATTTCTGTGGTGTCAGTTGTAATCTCTCCTCTTTCATTTCTGATTGTGTTTATTTGGGTCCTCTCTCTTTTTTTTCTTGATGAGCCTGCTTAAAGGCTTGTCAATTTTGTTTATCTTTTCAAAGAACCAGCTCCTGGATTCATTGATCCTTAGAATTGTGCTTTTAGTCTCTAAGTCATTTAATTCTGCTCTGATCTTGGTTATTTCCGTCGTTCTACTTGCTCTGGGCTGTCTTTGTTGTTGTTCCTCAAGTTCTTGTAGGCATAGGGTTAAGTTGTTTGTTTGAGATGTTTTTATCTTTTTTGGGTAGGCCTGTATCACTACGAACTTCCCTCTGAGGACTGCCTTTGCTGTGTCCCATAAGTTTTGGGTTGTTGTGAGTTCATTTTCATTTATTTCCAGAAACTTTTTGATTTCCTCCCTAATTTCATTCTTGACCCACTCATTGTTTAATAGCATGCTATTCGATCTCCATGATTTTGAGGATTTTGGGTTTCTCCCCTTGGGGTTGGTTTCTAGTTTCAGTCCCTTGTGGTTGGAGAAAATGCTTGGTATGATTTCAATTTTCTTGAATTTGTTGAGGCTAGTTTTGTGTCCTATCATGTGGTCTATCTTTGAGAATGTTTCATGTGCATTTGAAAAGAATGTGTATTTAGTTTCTTTGGGATGAAGGGCTCTCTATATATCAGTTAAGTCCATTTCATCTAGAGTGTTGTTCAATGCCACAATATCTTTGTTGATATTTTGTTTAGAAGATCTGTCCATTTTTGACAGTAGGGTGTTAAAACCCCCTACTATAATTGTGTTGCTGTCAATATCTTTCTTGAAGTCCTCAAAGATTTTCTTGATGTATTTAGGTGCTCCTATATTGGGTGCACACATATTTACAATGTTTAGGTCTTCCTGGTGGATTCTTCCCTTGAGTATTATGAATTGACCTTCTGGGTCTCTCTTTGTGGCTCTTCTTTTAAAGTCTATTTTGTCTGATATGAGTATTGCTACCTCGGCTTTTTTCCCCCTGTCCATTTGCTTGGAAAACGTGTTTGCAGCCCTTCACTTTGAGTCTGTGTAAGTCTTTTGTCCTGAGGTGGGTCTCTTATAGGTAGCGTATGTGTGGGTCCTGCTTTCTTATCTATTCAGCTACTCTATGCCTTTTGATTGGAGCATTTAAACCATTTACATTTAAGGGTATTATTGATAGGTACTGATTCATTGCGATTTTTGTACCTGTGTTCCTCTCCCTCTCTCTCTCTTTTCCTTCCTTTCCTTAAAGTAGTCCCTTTAGTATTTCTTGCAAAATTGGTTTGGCAGAGGTGTATTCTTTGAGACTTCTTTTGTCTGGAAGCTCCTTATTCTGCCTTGTATCTTGATTGAAAGCCTTGCTGCATAAAGTAGTCTTGGTTGCAGGCCTTTGGTTCTCATTACTTGGAATATTTCTTGCCATTCTCTTCTGGCTTGGAGTGTTTCCATTGAGAAGTCAGCTGCTAACCTTATCGAGCCTCCTTTGTATGTTACTTCCTTTTTCTCCCTTGCTGCCTTTAAGATTCCCTCTTTGTCTTGGAATTTTGCCATTTTAATTGTCTTGAAGTAGGTCTTTTTGGATTTCTCTTGTTTGGAACTCTCTGTGTTTCCTGGATTTGTGTGACTTTCTCTCTCATCAAATTAGGGAAGTTTTCCATCATTACTTTTTCAAATAGGTTTTCTACCCCTTGATCCTCTTCTCCTTCTGGTATCCCTATTGTACGGATATTATTATGTTTCATATTGTCTTGCATTTCTCTTAATCCCTCTTCATTCTTTCTGAGCCTCTTTTCTTTTACTTGGTCTTTCTGGATGTTTTTTTCTACTTGGTCCTCCAACTCGCTGATCCGATCTTCTGCTTCATCGATTCTGCTTTTCATTCCTTCCACTGTGTTCTTCAGTTCAGAAATTGTATTTTTTATTTCCTCTTAGCCCTTGTTGATAGTTTCTATTTCCTTTTTCATGTTGATATAGTTTGCAGTGAGTTCCTCGTAGCTTCCCTGTAGTTTCTGGTAGCTCATTGAGAGCTCTTGGAGCTTCCTGACAACCATTGCTTTGAACTCAAAATCTGATAGTTGAGTTGCCTCCATTTCATTTAGCATCCTTTCTGGGGCTTCCTCCTTTTCTTTCATTTGGGGATTGTTTCTTTGTCTTCCCATTATTTGTGAGACTCTTCTTGTTAGTCTCAGTTTCTTAAATTGATTTGTTCTGGTTCCCTGTGTTTATGGTGTGAACTTCTGCGGTAGAATACCTGTGAGATTCAGTGGTGCAGTCTCCTTCGGGTATGCTGGTGTTCATGGCTTCCAGTGTCTCAGCTGTTGAAATGCCCCCTGTTTGGGACCAACTCTGGTCTTTCCAAAGTTCCAGGGTTTTTTTGTTTAGTTTTGTTTTGTTTTTGTCTCACTCGTAGGTATTTAAAAAGAGAAAAGAGTAAGAAAACAAAAGAAAAAAAATGAAAAGAGAATAAAGAAAAGCAGAAAGAAAAAGAAAAGAAAAAAGAGAAAGGTAGAAGAGATAAGATTGGATAGAAAGGAAGAAGGAATAAAACAAGAAAGAAGTAACAAGAAGCAAAAGGAGTTGAGGGGTAAAAAAGATAAAAATAATGAAAAAATAATTAAAAACAAAATAAAACAAAAACACACCAACTCTTGCTGTTAATCAGTCTTGCCAAGCCGGTTTTTCTGGCCTTCCTAACTGCAGTGGCCAAGGGGTGATAGTATTGCTTTTCTCCCTGTTCAGCACTCAGGTATCTTTGGGCTAGTGTCCTCAGAGCTAGCCTGGGGCCTCTCTGCACAGGGCCTCAGCTGTCTCTTCTGAGGCTGCGTGCACCTACCACGGTTGCATGCAGGTGCTAATGATCTCCCAGCCTTCCATGCAGGTACGCCAACTATCATGCAGGTGCAAATCGACTCCCATGCAGGTCGCACACAGGTGCCTAAGATCTCCCAGCTCTCCACACAGGTCCCCAATGTTGCGCGGGCACCGAGTGACTACAGCGCATATCCTTGGTGTTGCACGGCTGCCAAGAGGCTGCGGTGCAGGTCCCCCGGTAGTGCGCTGGTGCCCGATGGGTTCCTATGCAGCTGTTCCCAATGGCATGTGGGCGCAAACAGTCACTGAAGCTCCGAAGCGCAGTCCTTCCAGGGCTGTGAGATCTTAACTCCTGTCTGTGAGATTTCAGGCAACCAGGTTTATCCCGGTGCTGCTGAAACCTTGTTTGGCTGAGCAGAGAGCCATTGACCTGGCTCCCTCCCTCCCTAGAGTCTTATAGCCAGTACTAGCCTGGGATCTCAGCCTCTGCCCTGGTTTCCACACTGCTGGAGTACTCTCTTTACCATCTGGTTTTTCAATGTCCACTGCAATTTTTGATCTCCTGTTTTCAAATATGCTGTGTTTCTGATGTCTGTTTGCTGTGTTCCGCTGTAAATCAACCAGGTTTTTCTCCTGTGTGTAGGGGGAAGAGGAATGTGCTTCCTCTTACCATGCTGCCATCTTCCTTCTGTAAAAGTGGTTTTCACTGTAAAACCAAATAGTACATATGGGACCCTGGGAAAAGAAATGGAATCTGTCAACACTAACCTCATACCTCTCAAAAGAATATGATATTAAGGACAAAGGATTCTGTTCCTCTCTCTTCTGAGATAGTTTATTGATTTTTAGAGAGAGAGGAAGAGAGAGAAACATTGATTGGTTGCCTCCCATACATGCTGTGACCAGGGATCAAACCCACAACCTAGGTATGTGCCCTGATTGGGGATCAAACCTGCAACCATTTGCTGTATAGGATGATGTTCCAACCAAGTGTGAGCCACACTGGTCAGGGCTCTCTCTTTATTTTTAATATTCCAAAAATATTTGGAATATGTCTCCAAATTGATACAGATACAATATCTGAAATTTTAGTTTGCTTCATATATAGACCATTAATTTTTATACAGCTTTTTGCTTTTCTTGATGTTTTTAATTACTTCTCAGTAGTGAAAACATTAGTTATCAGCAGCATAGGAAGGAAGGTCAGCAGTCAAAATTCAAATGAACTTAACTTTGAGATACTGACTTTAATTTTTATATGCCTGTCAATAGCACTCATTTGGTGGATATACATGAAGTATTTCATTCATGAAGGTGCCAAAGATTTTGGATCCGGAGGTATATACATGGAACTACTGTGGTTGAAAGCAGTCCAGGATCTTCAGTTCTTGGCCTTATTTCAAGGGCATCTCTTTACTTCTAAATCTTTATATGTGAGCACATCATCAGTAAGTCTTCCTGAAGTTTGGAGTTCACATAGAAATAAAGTCTGGCATTCCCACTGAAGGGTGAGTTTTAAATTGGGTGGGATTCTACAGAAATGATTTATTTCTTGGTGGGGCATGAGGAAAAGGCACAGGGAGATCTATAATCTCCCCAGGTGGCTTAGACAAATGAGGAAGCAGTTTTTGAAAAAGCCCTTAAATCTCTGAAAAAGCTTATTATCAATACAGCAATATGACTATTATGTGACACAGAATAATGTACAGTAAGGCCTTTCAAAATCAAGCACTTGCCACAGTTAGAGTTATTTTAAGATACTGGAGACTTCCTTAGGTTTCCTTAATGCAGCAGTATTTTTAAAATGATAGATTACATGTTTAGAATAGGGACAGGTGGGGAGAGAAATGGGAAATGCCAGCTTTAGAGTGTGTACTTGGAAGAAAAGTATTTCTAAAAGTTCTGCCCTGAAAGAGGAAATGAACTAGCATGCTGGTTGGCTCATTTGCTGCAATTTTCTCCTCTGGTTTCCCATTACTGACTCATCCACTCTCCCTCTTCACTGCCTATGCACTGGAGATGCTTGCCAATATTCAAACATAAGAGTCAGTGCTCATCTCATTGACATCTCTTTCTTGCTTAAAACAAACATACAAAAAACAAACCCTGAAAATAAAACACATTTTTTTTGGATGGGCTGGGAATCCCATGTCATGTGTCCATGACAGCAACTAACATCTAGCCCTGGCATTAATTAATGTCTACCAAGAATAAAGCACAGTTTCTGTACTTATGCTGGTATATTACAACTCAGCACGATTGGGATCATCTGCTGTTGAGTAAATCTGCAAGCCACACTTAGGTCTCGGTACACTTAAATAGCAGTCATAAAAATTATGTTTTCTGAAGCTGAAGTGACTATCACAGTTATCTAGGTTTATGTGCTTTTTAAGTCCTGGACAAACCACCAATAACTATGTGGCTCTGTCTTTTGAAGTTACACCACTTTGGGAATCTAGGGGAGGAGTGGACAGGGTTGATAATATACTTTAGTTAATAAATAGTTCATTTCAGCATGTCCTTTGAATTTATATGCTTGGAGTTGGCTGGGATTGAAATTGCATAGCAGCAGGAATGAAAATATTTTCTGTAAAAAATGAGTGGCTGAGAACGTTAAACTAGTTTTTATGAAAGAAAATGTGTTTTCTCTCACAGAGACCATTGTGGATCACTTAAAGAACAACTCATATAATGGAGTGACTTGTCAAAGTTTTGAGTTGACATTTAGGAGTATTTTTGATTTAAGGGGGACAATTAAAAGGTGGTTTAATGAGGTGTTGGGAAAAACAGAGCCTCTAATCTTATACTATACATGGCTGTGGTTATGGAAAAGAAAATGACCTGAAATTATAGAATAAATGATGTTTACTTTCAGACACCCTCTGGGAAAAATAAAGCAACTACTGGAATTGTTGGGTTTGAAAAACTGAGAACCAGTGTATGAAAATTAAAGTGACCAATTACCATATATTTCTACCCACAGTTCCACACCTGATTTTTGCCCCTTTAAAAATACTTAAAGGTACCCGAAGGCACAACATTTTATCAGAATTTATTTAGCCTCAGATAAGTAAATATTATTATAGCTGTTTACAGTATTATTGTAGCTGTTTAGAAAAGATGTTCATCTCTGCAGGGTGCCACGCTCATTATGGTTTATGTGACAGCCCCTCTGGGGTTGTGGGGTACAACCTATGCAATCTGGTCTTCCCTCCCTGGTAGATACTTGCATAAAGTAACTCATCTGCTGGATTGATTATTTATTTATTTATTTATTTATTTATTTATTTATTTATTGTTCAAGTACAGTTGTTTGCATTTACCCCCCACTATTCCCCCCTACCCCAGCCATCCCCACCTACCTCCCCTGATTCCACCCCCCTTTGGTTTTGTCCATGTGTCCTTTATGCTTGTTCCTGCAAACCCTTCCCCACTTTCTCCCCCATTATTCCCTCTCATCTCCCCTCTGGTTACTGTCAAATTGTTCTTAATTTCAATGTTTCTGGTTATATTTTGCTTGCTTGTTTATTTTGTTGATTAGGTTCCACTTAAAAGTGAGATCATATAGTATTTGTCTTTTACCACCTGGCTTATTTCACTTAGCATAATGCTATCCAGTTCTATCTATGCTGTTGCAAAGGGTAGGAGCTCCTTCTTTCTTTCTGCTGTGTAGAATTCCATTGTGTAAATGTATCATAGTTTTTTGATCCACTCATTTGCTGATGGGCACTTAGGGTGCTTCCAGCACTTGGCTATTGTAAATTGTGCTGCTATGAACATTGGAGTGCATAGGTTCTTTTGGATTGGTGTTTCAGGGCTCTTAGGATGTAATCCCAGCACTGGAATTACAGGGTAAAAAGGCAATTCCATTTTTAGTTTTCTGAGGAAATTCCATACTGTTTTCCATAGTGGTTGTACCAGTTTGCCATTTTCTGGATTTTAGATGTGGCTATTTGTTGTTGGGTGGATGCCTGAGTGATGGAAGCCATATTGTGATCTCCATGTGACGAACTTGCAGATGAAAGCAACATTCTGGAGGTGAACATGGAGAGTTCATTCCCAGGTTATGTCATCTGCTGCTAAGTTCATCAACTATGCACAAGTCTCTTTCCAGGCTTCTGTATGTGACATAATAGATGCCCTTACTGTTTAAGATCATTTTTTGCTACTTGTCATTAAAGACATTCTAACAGGCATGCAGTGGGCATATTCTTTGTCTTTGGACTTTTCAACCTAGCTAAGCTAATATTTGTCCAATACATAATTATAGCACAACATTGTTTATTAGCAGCCAGTGGCATGTCTTAAAACTCTTCATTTGGAGTTGGTTTCATGCATTTGAGGTAAGAGGGCAGTAGCACTGGCACACTGGGAAATATTGCAACACAAATTTCCAGCCTTGTGAAACATGTGTTTTTACCAAAGGCAGCTTTGGTCAAATGCCAGTTTGCAGGATCCATTCTTCCTCCCTGAGGTGTACACCATGACATGGAAGCTGATAGCAAAGACACATTCAGCATTTGGAAATCTCCCCCACAACTCCCACTTGAAGTCATACAGCTCTGTGACCTCAAAAACTTCTTTCACCATTTATTCCAATTGGTCAATATCTTCATTAACCAGAGTAGCTCAGACTGTGTAAAATGGAAGGTCAAAAGCAAACTGATTTTCTTATTTTTCTTCCTTCTGCATTATTCTTCTTACAAAATTGAATCTAATCATTTTTAAGGAGTTTTATATGTTTTAATTTAGTTTTTGGCTTTTTAGATACAAAGAGGAACTCATACACTTACAGACTCTAAAGCTATGATTATACGGCATAACGAACACAGCTAGTTGTCATCTAATTGTTGTGAGACTCTGAAGTTTATGTGATAATAACAAAGTAACCTTGGTTTCCTTCAGTTATCTAAAGTTTGTGTTTTCAGCAATTAAAATCATAGTCAAGTCAAGATTTAGTTATTCATTTAAAAACAATGCTTATTTCTCTTTGTGTTGAAGTGGGTTATGCTAAATAGCCAAGAACCATCTTGCCTTCAGCAATAATCCCTTATTGAATATGACTTTTTATCTCTGGAGTCCATGTTTTTCTACCAAGGAATGTTCTCCTGTATTAGGCCCAAATGGAAATGCCCTATTCATCCTTAGCAACTCAGCTTCATGTATTGTCTTTCAGATGAGTGTTTGGACAATTTTTTTCTTTTGCTCCTGTGGAAGACAGTGATGTCCACTAATAGGGGCAAATACTATGTGCTCAACAGCAGTTAGTCCCTCTGCTCCAACCAGACTTCACTCTTGTTGAGGGTGGGCCTGTGGTCTTATATATTGATAATTAGTAGATATTTTATAAATATTTGTTGAATAAGGTAAAAATTTGTTGAATAAGGTACATGTTTGTTGAATAAGTTAGGAACATGGCCCTTTCTAAATCCACTTTGAATTTCAGCAACATACTATAGTATGCAGTCCTTATGATGAATCAAAACAGCTATGACATGTCCAATTGTATGCACACCATTCTCTTGAGTCAGGCAGTAGTGCATGGTGGGGATCAACTTCTGGATCGGGGGAGAGTGAACTGATTGGTGACTTCAGTGAACTCAGTCTTCCACAAAAGCAAATATGGTAAAATCACAAAAACAACCATTTTAGAACTTTAGAAATGAACCAGATAACCCAGAAAAACCAATAAGGTATCTATTCAAGATAAACGATTGAATTTAGGTCAGACAGGATAGTCTTTGATGTGTGTATTTGGGGCTCTTCCCATTCTCTCTCCTTTCCCAGCTCAGTGGCATGGTAGTTGCTGGTAGTCTTGTAACTAATGAGGACCTTCATCTTTTTTGGTCACCATTAAATTTTCTGCCTGCAGAGCAGAGTGAGTATGTCTATTTTCAGGGTGTTATGGCTATTTGATTAACGTAGAGCTCAGTTTGTTGGAAGCATCACGTGCACAGGATATTACTAAAAATAGTAGCAATCTGCTAGCAACATCACAGCTGCCAAAGGCTGAGGTTTCAGTGAGTTTAACAAGATCCTGAGTGGGAATTTAAAAAGATTATACACCACAACCAAGTGGGATTTATCCCAACAATGTAAGGTTGGTTTAACATAAAATCAACATATAAGTAGAAAAAAAGAATAGAAATACATAGTCATCTGAATAGATAGAGAAAATACATTTAATAAAATATAACATCCTTTTATGATAAAAACACTTAATACACTAGATATGGAAGGTAACTTCCTTAATCTGATAAGAGTTACCTGCAATAAACCACAATTAACATCATACTTCATGTGGATGTTTGCTCCCATCACTTCTATTCAACATTGTACCTCAAGTTCTAGCCAGAACAATTTGGCAACAAAGGAAATAAAAACCATCCAGATTAGAAAGGAAGAGGTAAAACTATTTCTGTTTGCAAATGCCATAATCTTATGGTGCTGGACAACGGGAAGTCCATACACAAAAGAATTAAGTTGGATCCTCACCTCATATCAAAAGATGTGATAGTTAACTCTAGTGGATCAATGTCTCAAATATAAGAGCAAAAACTATAAAAATTTTAAATAAAAGTAATAAATCCTTATGACTTTGGGTTATACAGTGGTTTCTAAGGTATGACACCAAAAGCACAAGGAACAAAGGAAAAATATTTAAATTGTTACTTTAAATTAATTGTGCTACAAAAGATATGATCAAGTAAATGAAAACAACCCATAGAATGGGAGAAAATATTTACAAATCATATATCTGATAAGAGACTTGTCTGCAGAATATATATAAAAAAAGTTGTAACTCAATAAAATGACAATCTCATTAAAAATGGGGTAGAGGATATGAATAGATAGTTCTTTAGAAAGATACATAAATGACTAATGAGCACATGAAACATGATCAACGTCATTCCCCATTAGTCATTAGGGAAATGAAAATCAAAACCACAATGAGACACCACTTCACATCTATTAGCATGGCTATAACCAAAAACAAACAAACAAAGGTTTGGCTAGCATGTGGAGAAATGGGACCCACTTCATTGCTGTTAGAAATGTAAAATGGTGCAGCCACTTTGGAAAATACCTTGCCATTCCTTGAAAATTTTAAACACAGTTTTACCTTATGTCCCAGCAATTCAACTAGATACATTCTCAAGAGAAATAAGATCATATGTCTACGCAAAAGCTTGTACAACAATGTCCATAGCAGCATTGTTTATAGTTATAAAAAAGCAGAATCAACTCAATGGTTCATCAACTGACAAGTGGATAAACAAAATATAGTACATCCATACAACAGAATATCATTCTGCTGTAACAAGGAAGTTCCTTTTTTGATATACACTACAAAATTGGTGGACTTTGAAAACATTGTATTAAGTAAAAGAAGTCTGTCACATATTGTATGTGACCACATATACAATAAAAGAAGACCACATATTGTATGATTTGATATGCATGGAATGCCCAAAGTAGGCAAATCTATAGAGATATGAAGTAGATTAGTGGGTGGTAGGATGGGAAAGACTATGGGGAAGGACTACAGATGGGCATGGAGCATTTTCTGAGGTTATGGAAATGATCTAACTTTAGATTGGAGTCATGGCACACAATTCTGTGCATGTCCTAAAAAACCCTGGCCCATACCCCATGGATGAATTTTTAGTGTGTGGAATGTATCTCAAAAAAAATAATATATATCCTTCTCTGTGCTGTAATAGAGGATTGTGCCATATCAGTGATGGCAATCAGGTGAGAGTAATTTCTGTCTTCATTTTGAGACTCTCATGAATCCTAAAGCAATGTAGTTGAAAATAATTTTTGTGTCGTTCTAGAAGCTTTATCCCTTATATTTAAAAAATTAGTTAATAGGGAAGGGCAGTCAGTTTTTTCAGACTTACAAACCTGTCTTCACTCTGGACCTTAACTGGAAATGCTTTTTTCATACAGCCTCTTGGACTTTAGAAAATGCTAAGTAATGCAGAAAGAGTAATACAATACATAACAAAGAACTTGTAAAGCTAGATCTCCCTTTTTATATATGAATTTTTAAGATTTTAAGTGTGTGTATGTTTTACAAAGTATTTCCAGGTTTCTGATTTCTTATCAACATCTGAATGGAGATGACAAAAGAAAGACAGGAAGACTTCCATTCACTCATTATTTACATATTTATTCAAAAAGTATTTATTACATGCCTCTGAGGCATCCAGGAAAACAGAGACTACTATGTGAACTGAGACATCAAGGATTTTTAAATCTAGTGTTAACATTCTAATTGTAATTTGCTGAGGCAGATTTTTTGTGATGAGCCTTCATTGCTGGGTTAAACACTGAGAAAACTGGTAAACCTCATTGGTCACTCTCCTTAAACACATTTCCCGGGATTCTTAATAGTCCGTAACATCTTGTGCTGTTGTGTATTGATGAGATACAGTGAAATCAACTTTGTTAAAAACTCTAAAGAAACCCCCAAACTCCTCAGGATGAAACTGTAGAACAACCATCAAATATTACATTGTCAGTTAAACTATAAACTGAAAATAAATAGAACAGATCTTTGGAACCAGAGATAAGGCAGTTACCACAAGTCTGGTATTCTTCCTGCAACAAGTATTGTGAAATCAGCAAGGGTTCTTGACTTGTGCTTCCTGGTCACTTTCCATGGAAAGGACGTATGCTGGCAGATTGTGATAAATTCCAAGTATGTATTATGTTCCATCACAACTTCTCAGTCTCAAAAGTCAGCAGGCATAGTTTCTTTTTTAATCAAAATATTAAGTAGATATTGTGTATTTATACCTGATGAGTCTGCTAATGTATCCTCTTCATTAAATCACTTGAGAACTCAAGTGGACACCCTAAGTGATGTGACCCCCCAGCTCTGGGGACTTAATAAATCAGTAGTTTGAATCATGGGGTTTTGGTAGAAAAAAATGTTGCTTATTTTGGGATTCGTTACCCTCTGTGCTTTCTTTTGCACATGCCTGTCTTACGACTGTGATATCTGCCTCCAGGACAGCCAGACATTCCCCAAATTAGCCATCTTCATGGCAGTGAAAGCCCTTGCTGACCCTTCAGGGCACATTGTGAAAAGGGGGCATGTAAGACTGGAAGAGCCCATCTTGAGAGGTATTAGAGCAGGTCAGTCAGAGGGCACGGCATTTGGTTGACCTGAGAGCTGGACCCTGGGGTTAGGAGGCTCATCACTCCTCACTCGTCCCTGTCCTGGGAATGCACTTTCTGCCCATATTCTCACAGCGGGAGCTGTTTTTAAGGGTGCAGCCTCAAGAGAGGGGGGTGGTTTCGAAACTGTCTGTATAACGATTGAACTCTGTGCTGTCCTCTATATAAACTTTTAAGATTCTGAAGGGCAGGTGTAGAAATCTATTTGTCTTACACCCAAGACAAGCCTTATATGTAAGTTCCCTTGCTTATTAAATATGCCATCTACAAAATAAAAAAGGCATGTCCAAGACTTTTGTTCGTATTTTTATATTGAGTTGTCTTTCTTTTCCTCAGTGATTTGTAGGACACGTTTTGTATTCTGTGTATGAGCCCCTTCTTGGTGGTGATTGCAAGCATCCCCTGCTCTATGGCTTGGCTCTTCACTCTTTGTGATTTTAACACGTTTATAGTTATAAGGAATTCTAATGTTTAATATGGCCACATGTATCATTCTTTTAATTTATAATCAGACCTGCTTGTGTTTAAGAATACCTTCTTTGAAGTCTCAAGGTCATAAAGATACTCTCCTATATTAGCATATAAAAATTTTACAATTTGCATTTCACATTTAGGTATGTAGTCCAGTTGGAATGGATTAAAAGAATAATAGTGTAAAGTAGGAGTTGGGTTTCCTTTTGCTTCATATGTGTTCTCAGTGGTCCCACCATCATTTTCTTTTGTGAAAAATCCATTCTTCATCTCCTGTTTTGTAGTGCCAGCTTTTTCGCATACCAAATATCCATATATAGTGCTCTCTCTACTTGATATATTTTGGGTGCTCTCTTCTGTCCCTGTTTAGTTTTTGTTGAACGCTGCTATTATTGTACTATGCTGATCACTCTGTCTTTATAGTATGTCTCAATTCATTAACACAAGTCAGGGCTTTTAAATTTCAACTGTTACGCTTATCATTTCATAGAAGTTCTTTTCATTTTGTCCTCAAATTTACTAGTCATTATTTTAGTCTTGATATTTTCCATGTTTCCATTATTTTGAAGAACATATTAATGATATGTATTTTATACTCTGTGTTTGATAATTATAATGTGAACTGACTTTGGGGCCTGATCCTGCTGTCACTCCTGCTGGCTTGCATTTGTGGTGCCTGGGTCCTTGCATGTTTCATGATTTTTGACCTTGATCTCATGTTTCTTAGAACATTAGCCATAGAAATCTTGTGAGGTTTGTTTTGGAGGTGGATTTCTTTAGAGAGTATTTGCACCACGTCTCCGTTACTACTTTAAATCAGTGTCACAAGAAAAGAACTCAGGCTGGAAACCCATGGGGAGACCACCTTGATATAAAAAGTACTCAGCATCAAGTGTCTTTTAGGTTTCTCTGGTGGAGTAGTTTATTTTTCCTCAATACCGTCATCTCCCCAACTTTTAGAAAGGGCTTATTCTGTTCCATTTTTTTACTCCAGCAGGCCACAGGCTCTGTCTTCTGTCCTTTGTTGTCTGTGAGACTTTGGAAACCCAAGTTCACCTCATTTGACTAATGCCCTCAAGGCAATGGCCAATTTTTATGAAGAAAGACTTTAAAAAAACTTTTTTAATTTGCATTTTCCCATCATGTGAGTTAGGCTGTCTGGTCAGCCTTGTTACATAAAAGAGAATCTCCCACATATAGCTTTACCAGCATCTTTGTGATGTTGCTTTCCGCTGGGCTGCACCCTGTTACTGACACATATAAAATGGCCCTCACGATTAGGGCAACCATTAATGTTGCTTCTGTAGCTGGGGCACCCCTGAGAGTGAAATAAGGCACAATGAATAGTTACAGAGAGACCGCAGGCACAATATGCAGCTGTCATAGGCACCCAGGACCTAGTGCAATTCCACTGAGGGGCAGAAGTCTTCCCATGGGGGAGTTGATTTCCTCAGCTGTTTAATTGAATCCAGAATCTTTGGATTTGAACTGCTTAGAGAGAAGCAACGCTGTCCAGTGGGGGTGATAGAATATAATTAATCTAGAATTATACTTATTTTTACCATTTATTACTTGGTAAATGATTTAACTTTTCTGAGGTTTAATTTTTATGTACATCATGTATAATGTGCAATTGTGGATATAAGAAACATCCAAATCTGTAGATAATTTTTATGGGTTTATTTGAGCCAAGCTGATGAACATTGCCAGAAGGCAAAATCTCAATTGATTGAAAAAGTGCTCCCCCAAATGGCAGTTTTACCCCTATTTTATGTGTCACAATCAAAGGAGAAGATGTAAAGAGGATTATGTGAAATGCATTGGTGATAGATCAGGGCGGCTATAGAAAGCAAAGTGAGGAAATCGCTGGGATTGGGTAAAAGTAAAATGGATAGACACATATTTCTTTTACAGTGGTGGGTACTGGATAGTTAACAGTGAACATTTACAGCACATAGACATGGTGTATGGAGAACAAGATAACAGTGAGGAGCTCTGTGGTCTCAGGTTCTGGTGGGAGATTGTGTCCGGAGGGGTCTGGAAAAGGGGGATCACTCTGACATTCCAAAGGTAGGTTATCCTAGATGCAAAAAGCCAATAGACAGGCTCGGTTAAAGTAAAGATTGACCTTTGTCAGTGAAGGGACTGGCCTAGGATATGACTACCCACCACAACTTGCTCCTAGTTAGGTTGTTTTAATTTCAGACCATCTTATGTGGCTACTTTAGGTCTCTGAGATTGTGAGGCTGCCTTGCAGGCCTCCCCTGAACCTGTCAGTGTTAGTAGGTGGCCCCCTTTTTCATCCACACAGTGTTATAGTGAGGATTATTGTGATACACTTCATAGGATATGTCCCATGCTCTCAATGATAGTAGCTACTTTTACTGCAAGCATAAATTCTTTACAATAAGAGATGAAATTCAATATTCAATATAATGCTTTTAGGCCTTGCAGGTAATGTAGCCACTTGGCAACTTGAATGTGACATAATTAAAAAGGAAGCTGTAACTGTTAAAGGTGAGGCTTGTAGTCAGTTCTGTCAGTTAAAGTACATGTGTGGAAGTAATTATAAAACTTCTGACAGTCAGCAGAGGGGAGAGGGGAGGGAATTTCAGAAGAAAAGGGGGAGGGTTTGGAGCAACAAGTATGAAAGACACATAGACGAAAACTAGGGGCGGGTGGTGGATATGGGAGGGAGGTGGGGAGGGCTGGGGCCTTGGGCTGGGATGGGAGTAAAAGACAGATAACTGTACAACAATTAAAATTAAAAAAAAAAAACAAAACCAAACTTCTTGATTCCTGTAATAAAAACAGCCCATTTAGAAGAAGCCATTCCTTTCTGTAGACTGTTGCTTTCTTTATACGCTACTGCTGGGGCCCATATGGATATTATAGTCTTGAGGCAGCAGAGATTTGCAGCTTAAAAAATGGTGCCTTCATCAAGCTGTTAATCTAATTTGTAAAATTTATGTATCTGTTCCCCGGATCTTGAATATTCATTACTTTTCCTAGATTTAGATAAAGCAAGAGCTTTGAGAAACATAGCATATACTCAGGCCCCTTGGATTTTCAAGTGTTCTTTGTATGTTTGCTTCAGGATGGAAATAAAGGAATATGAGTTTCAGGAAGGGGCTAATATCAAGGTTTTTAATATGTCTCAAAGCGGTGATTTGATACATTAATTTGGAATCTGCAAAAAAGTATTTATTTGTTGGCTACTTAATTGTACCAATACTATCAAAAACACAGTAGTAAATATTTCAAACTGAATTTATTTGCTAGTAGATCAACATATAATTTTAATATCTGTGGCCTTTGTACACTCCCATATGTAATCTTTAGGGGATGCAATTATAAGGTGGACACAATTTTACATCTCATACTGTGACACAGTGTAATTTTTAATTACTGTGTGGACCTTTCTGTATTGTGACAGGGGCTTTTTCATTAAAAGTATTCTCATCCTCACTGTGTATGTCATATCAGGGACTAACCAGACTTTCCACAAATGCTCTGCACTGAAATGGAAATGATTGATATTGACTAGTCCCATAAATCTCTGTAAAATAAAAGTACCAGCTCTTTCTCACAGGCCCAAATTACAAAACTAAGCAATGTTAAATGGCACTCTCTAGGGGCAAAAATACCACCTTTGTAACAGTGAATGTTACATGAACAATATGCTTCCAGACATCTCTGTTGTAGAAATCAGGAAAAAGAAAACTCACTTTTTTTTAAACAATTAGCTTGTTCTTAGGATGTTAACTGCATTAGTAATGTGATTCTGAGTGACAGTGGTGGGCGGAGTGGCTTGCCTTTCTCATGTAGTTTTGCATCCCAGTTGGCAGTGTTCAATACCAGATGCTTCAAGGAAAGGCTTCAAACACCATCAGTACACCCAGTTGTCCACTCCTGTACCACAGCATGTAGTGGTGATAACAATTAAACAAAATGAGCAAATAATTTTTGTGTGAAACTTGAGGCTGAGAACCAGTGTTCTTCTCAGTAACAACCTCTTTGGTGAGTAGCAGCTGAGGGTAAACCCACTGTGTTTCTGGGGTTGGGGTTTTGGGGTTCCCCAAGGTAGAGATGGAGAGGAAACCCCAGAGAAATTTCCAGACAGATTTTATTAAGCTTATTCTTGAGCACAAGGGAGATAGCACAGAGGAAAGGAAGGCCCTCTGGACTGACTTGGGCACTGTCTCTGCTTGGCTGCTTCTATAAACTGGGAACAAAGCAGGCTTTTTTTGAAAAGGCAGCCTTGCTTGGATGAAAAGGCAGGTTTGTGAAGTGTTCAGAGTGGAATTTTCATGTCAGGGTTGCTTGGCCACTATCTCCATGCCTGGGCTGGGGGGACAAGATGATGGTGTTGCCACTTATAGCCACCCTAGGAAGGTCATATAGTGGCCAAACCTTGGTCATCTATTGTGCATACAGATCAGTGCTTTCCACATCTTCTAACCACCTGGTCTTAACTTGGCTTCCTGGCCACCCAGCATTTTTCCATTCCAAGGCTCACATTTTTATACGATCTCAAGTGTATGTTGTTGCCACGCTCTCTTCTCCATGGCCCTTTGTTTCAATATCTAAGCATTTTACCCTTATGATTTTATCTTTTAATGACCTTTCAAGTAATTGTTCAAACTTCTACTGAAAGGCTATTCAGTATTGCTGGGGTTCTTGCTAAGCTATTTGACTCCACAATGTTCAGTGGGTATAGTAAAGCCCTTAATTACTAAGCCTTTAGTATAAAGAAAGGTTATGTTTTGTTGGCTTTAAAGTTTAAATCATCACTTATTCTTCTCATATAGAGACAAACAACAGGAAAAATTTTAATATCGTCAATCATTTTGAGATGAACTTTTTCATGTCACCAACCACTTAGCTTTTATGATTAAAAAAACCATGAGTTGTTTTCCTAGTAAATAATTTATTGCCTTACTTTCTCAAAAACAATACATTTCTGCCCTGGCTGGGTGGCTCAGTTGGTTGGAGTGTTGTCTTGTATACCAACAGGTTGCAGGTTCCATCCTGGCCAGGGCACATACTAGGTTGTGGGTTCAATCCCCTGTTGGGGCATGTACAGGAGGCAACCAATCGATGTTTCTCTCTCACATGGTTGTTTCTCCCTCTCTCCCCTTCCTCTCTCTCTAAAATCAGTAAAAATATCCTTGGGTGAGGATTACAAAAATCAATACAGTTCTCTATCAGATATCCATTGTTACATAGCAAACTAACCCAAAACTTAGTAGCTTAAAACAATGATGATTTTGTGCGTTGGCATTTTAGGCTGAGCTCAGTTGGTGGTTTGTCTCATCTGGGCCTTGTCTGGCTGCTCATCTGGTCTGGCTTGTGGGTCTGAGTCCAGCTTTGGGGTAGCTGGTACTTGCTGGTTTTCAGTGAGTCATCTTGAATGGCTGGGGAGATTGGGGTTCTCCCCATGTGGTGTCATTCTCCAGCAGGCTAGTCCAGGCTTGCTGGTGTGGTGACCAGCTTGCAAGAGAGAATAGGAATAGGAGAGCAGAAGCTGCACAAGTCTCTTGAGGCTTAATTCAGGGACTCAAACTCAACCAGGATGGTATAAAGATTACTTTGAGCTGAAGATATTTGAGATACAACAGATACACAAAGAAACACTTTTTGAGCCTCCCTTATCTGAGTAAAGGCAGAGCTTTCTGAGAATAAAGCTGCCATACTTCCCTTTCTGAAGGAGCGTCCAGATAGGTAGGAGACTGGCCATTAGCATTGGAATGAGAAATTCCATATCTCCCATTTGTTTCCCTTGGAAGCCTATGCGTTTCCCAAATAAACCTATCTCCCCCTATTAAGCTGGTATATAAACCTTTACTCCTAGCTGTTTGGTGATCCATTCCTTAGGGAGTGATGTTCCCACACACGTGAATTTTTTCCTCTTGTTAATCTGTCTGTTGTCATTTAATTTGCAGACCCCCAAGCACCTAAATGAGTAGAGGAAAAGTTTTCCTTCCAACAAAGCATAGATTCAGGAATGACACAAAGTTAGCTTTGCCATTCTATTGGTGAAAGCAAGTCACAAGGCCTCCTTGGAAAGGGATAAAGAAATAGACTTGATCTCTTCACGAGAAGAGTTGCAAACCATTGCTGCCATTTTCCCAATCCACCACCATATTTCTGTTGTGAGGATAAAAAGAAACAGAATTACTTAAAAAAAAAGAAAAAAATCTCTGTGCTTCTTCCATGCAGAATTAATAATAATTAATGTCATTGTCTCTTCATTAAGGTCCTAGCACACTTTTTCTACATGTCTTTTTCTTATATATTTATAAAAGATAGGATTATTCACATACCACTTTTACTTAATAATATATTGTGAAAATATATGGTGTCAAAATTTATCTTCAGCTGCGTATTTCATGTTCGTATTCAATAATATAGACCAGAATAAATTGAACTAATCTTCTCTTTCTGGACAGTTTGATTATTTTCTGTTTCCTAATAATGCTATAATGAACATGGCTGTAGGTTTATTTTTTAGTTTGCTTTTGATTTCTTTCCCCTAGTGATTTTCAGAAAGTGGCCATAAATCTTAAAATTTTGTACATTGTCCTCTAGCTTCCAGTGTTGTTGCTGAAAAACTTTTTCCAATTTGATTCCTAATTCTTTGTATATACATTCTTTAACTTCTCTCTAGAAGCTTTTAGAGTATTTTCTTTATTCCTGGGATCTTAATATTTTATAATTATATGCCCTGATTAGGTCTTTTTAAATTTTGTATTTTACATCACTCTGTGGGCTCTTTCAATTTATAAATTCATGATTTTGTGATCTGGGAGATTTACTTGAATTACTTCCTTGGTAAGATTTTTCCCTAATTTTTCTGTTCTCTTTTTCTATAACTTCTATTATTCAAAGGTTGGACTACCTTGCAAGATCCTTTTATATTTATATCTTTTTACTATTATTTCTGAACACTCTTCATATTCTTTTTTCTTAGAGATTTTCTTAGTGTTTTTAAATCTATTAATTTTGCTTTGTAATTATCTGTCATCATATATTCTGATTTCTCATGGTTTTCTTTGTGTCTCTGAATCTCTCCCCTTCTCTACTTCCCTCCATCTCTGTCTGTCTGTCTGTCTCTCCTTTCTCTCATTTCATAACATTTTGTTCTCTTCCTGGCTATCATAATATCATTCTTTTAAGTTTTCTTCTGCCTCTATTGCCTCTGTGCCATCCACATTCTTTTTTGGTTTGTTTTAGTGTCTCTGCCTTATGTGAGAGGTATGCCTCAGAGGTCTCATGACTCCTGTCTGCGTTATATTCAAGAATGGAGAGCTCAGATATCTAAGACAGATATATCTCTCATAGAGTGAGTCTGGTGGAACAGAGTAACCAGGCTATTTTGTTAGGGAATCTCCAAATTTTAATCTTAATACTTTTCTCTTAGTTTCATCATTTCCCCAGAGAAGACCCCTTAATCTCTTTTCTGGGTCCAATTTTATGGCTTTGTTTGGACAGTGACCAATTTTCTCTATTTAGATTGTGCAGGTTCTATCACCTTTGAATCTGGCTATATGTAAATATAATATTACATAAAATGTTATATTTTATGTGAGGAATCATTTACATGTAAACTAGAAATAAAACAGGAAGGAAATTTCCACATTAGTTTCCCTCTTTAAAATGAGAGCGATCATTCTATTACTATATTTGTAACTGTACTGCTGTTATCAGATTCTGTTGGTGGAGCTCATTATAAGCCAGAGTCCTAGTTTGAACATGTGAATGGAGACTTATTTTGAAACAATACATTTAAATAATGAGTTTGGACCAGATGGGCACTCTGACTGGAACATCTAGGAGACTCATCCATTTTTTAAGTGGGTAATGTTCTGAGTCAGGTTGAGGAGGAAGTTGCCACATTTCTGTTCCTTTTCAGCTGTGAGTAGAATTAGAAAGAACAAAATTAATAGGAGACCTTTCAGCAAAGACTTCAGCTTTTGGTGAAATGCTCGTATGGGCATTCCATCCTTGAAAGCAGAAACAATGAATGCTTCTTAGAATAAATGGTGAATGATATTCAGCTTTGGAAATATTCACATTCTTTTTGAAATATTTGTTTTTTACTTAAAATTATTAATGCATTATCATCTACTTTCCCAATGGGTGAAAATAAGTGTTAGGAAAGAATAAAATTATCTCAGATTGAGCCATTTATATCACAGTTTGGCTTTTTAAGGATGTCTGGTAGTATCTTATTCTCAACATATTGAAAAATCATAGTATTTTAGAATTCTTAGGTTCAAGTTGCTAAATATTCTGAATGTATTGCTGAAGTATGCTATTTAAGTCACATAAAATAATGGAATTATTCTTTATCTAGTTATCTATGTTATAAAGAAATGCTATCTTTTTTCTAATTTAAAAAAAACTTATGTATGAACCTTTCCACTCAATAGTCAGCATCATGCAGTGTTGATCAGCAGAGTTGTATATTCATGCTCATTTTTCCCAGAGCCCACTAAAATGTCATATGCTCAGTGGTTTCAATTTGATCATATTTGTATCTGTGCTATTTGCTTTAACATTGAATTAATAACAGTTAACCAAAACCTGCTTTTTGAAAAGGCTGTGTTTGGAATGACATTCAGAAGAAATTACTTATTTCTTTAGTAGTGTTCTTTCTTGCTGTACACGTAGCTAATATTGATCAGTATATGCAGTTCTTTTCAGTCTACATTCCAGCTCATAGATTTTTAGCATGACCAATATGGAAGGTAGTTTTCTAGAAAAGGTCAACAGGGAAGGCAGCCCCTATTATAAGTGATATTTAGCAGAGACCTAAAGCAAATGAAGGATTCAGGCATTCACATCTCTGGAAGAAGAAAAGAGGAAATAATCAGAACAAAGGGTTTAAATGAGTATATGATTGACTTGTTCATGGGACAACTGTGGGGCCTGAGTAGATGGAGGGGCAAGAGTGGGGGATTGGGTCAGAGAGGTAATGGGGGCCAGATTAAGTAGGGTTTTGTGGACCATTGTAAAGAGTTTATATTTTATTCTAAGTGCAAAGGGAAACTTGCTGGAGAGGGGACTGAAGAGGAGTTACAGGACTGCCTTACATTTTCAAAATCACTCTAGCAGTTGTCTGGAAAATAGTCAGCAAGAGGCAGGTGTGGCAGACCCTTTTGCATGGAGTGGGCCCAGCTCCCACTCGGAGATGCACAAGACCCCTGTGGGAGCTGGGAAACCCAAAGATAGGTTTCCCAGCAGGTAATCAGATTTGCAATATACCTAGGCTGTTTTGAGCCTTGCTCTTTGCTAAAACCACCTCACCCTGCAAGTACCTTGCAGAGACCAGTGTAACTGGCTGCCTATTCATTTGCTAATATCCTCCTTCTGTAATGTAATGAGGGGCATTGGCTCCTTTGTTGTAACCTGGGGATAATGAAGGAGAACCATTTTGGAATGTGAGAATATAATTTAGAATAAAGGCCTGTCATGACGGAGGCCGCGGCTTTTGCTCCTCTAGAGAGAAAAGCTATGCTGTCGTCCTTATCCTCCACCGGACTCGGTAGTCTGTGTGTATGTTTTAATTCATCCATAATGACGTGGACACTGCTGACCAGTGTCTGCATCAGGCAGGGGTGGAAGCACTGTGGTGCTTTAGAAGTCTGTTGGGCATAGTCTGGATCAGAATTAGTGGTGGCTTGGTCTAGGGCAGTGGTTTCTAATCTGAAGTGGTTTAGCTTTGGAATCAACTAGAGGGTTTGTCAAAGCGTAGTTACTGGGCTCTGTCCTCGGAGTTTTGAATCAGTGAGTCTGGTGGGGCCAAAGAATTTAAATTTCTAGCAAATTCCCAGGTAATGCTGATAATGCTGGTCTGGTGGCCATATTTTGAGAATATTCAATGGTTGTTAGTAGGGGAAATTGTTGACAAATTGTTACATTCTGGATATATTTAAAAGGTGGAGTCAGAAGTATTGGGTAATATTTGTATGGGAGGGTATGAGGTAAAAGAGTCAAAGACCAGTGTAAGTATTTTTTTTACTCCCCTAAGAAACTGAGTAAGGGAGTTCGAGGAGAAGCAGATTTTATTTTGAAAATTGACTCAAAGCTTCCAGTTTTAGATATCTTAATGTTCGAGACTCCTACTTAATTTCCAAACCCAGGCATTAAATAAGGATTTATAAAACATGTCTGACATTCAGTTGAGAAATTAGGATATAAAGTCTGTAGCAGATGAACAGCACTTAAAACCATGTGCTACGTGAGATCATCTAGTGACTGAGCAGCAAAGAGAGTGAAGAGAAGGAACTTGCAAACTGAGACCTGGATCATACTCTTGTCTGGAGATCAGTCAGATGAGGAAGACTGAGCAAAGAAACCAGGAAGGAGTGACTAGCTGAGCAGAATAAAAACAAGTGAGTGATATCTTAGAAGCCAAGAGGTGAAAGTAGAAGACAGAGTGGAGAAAGAAGTAGGATGTTATCAGCTGTGTCAAATCGTGTTGATAGGTTGGAGGAAGTCCTAGAATTGACCAGTGGATTAGGCCCAGTGGAAGTCATTTATGGCTTTATTAGATATAATTATCTTGGAGTAAGGGAACAAAAGTCTGTTTGGAGTGGGCTTAAGAGGGAATGAGATGAGTGAAAACAGCAAATGTAGGTAGTACTTTCAAGCTTTGCTGTAAAGCAGAGATGAGAAATAGGGAGGTAACTGGAGAGGGATGTGGGTTAATGGTGATATATTTATATAATATATGTAATCTATACATATACGTCATATTATATGAAGACTGTTATACCATATTTCTGATGGAAGTTTTATTTTTTGTAATAGAAAAGAAGGCCCAAACTATGAGTCTGATGCAGAGATGACATATTTGGTCATGAGAACTTAAACAATTTTGCTTTTCATTCTATCTTTTGTATTGAACAGGCAAGGTTGTCAGTAGATCAGCAGAGGGAAGAGAGCATTCAAATTTGAAGTGGGGGAGACATGGGAAAGAGAAACAACTAAGTAAACAGAGCAGAACTGTCAGGCAGCACAGTCAACAAAGTTGCGTGTTTTTCTTAGGTCACATGCAAGTCCTTGGGAAGAAGAGGAAAGAGCACTAGATTTAGCCAGGGGGTTGGGATTTGCCAGTCTTGAAAGGTGAAAGGAGAGAAGGATATCAAGGGAACTGCAGTGATAAGCCATGGAATCTAAGCCAATTTAGCAGGAAAGTGGAGACCTACAGGGGTTGCTGGACAGTAGAAAGAGTATGGTCAATAGAGGCCATTCTCAGTATGAATGATTTGGGTTTTTGAGGGAGTGAAGTGTCTGGATAGGAGAATGTGGTTGCACTGTGGGATTTTGAGAATGAGGTTGTAGAGGGTGTTCAGTTGTGAGTACAACAAGGCTCAAGGGACATTTATAGCATAGGTGACTGGGGATGGATGGAGGACAAGATTACTAGAAATACGGAGATGAGGAGGTCACTGAATGCAGAGGGCAGAGTGAAAGGGCAAGTTTTGGGGATAGCAACAGTAATCAAGAATTGTGACAGGAGCAGTGGTAGACAGAGAGTGAGAGCTAAAAGCTAATATTTTCTGAGAGAGAAAGAGAGAGAGCGACTCTGAGGTCTGTCATTAATAATGAAGGGTCAATGTTATCTGGTGGCATGAGCCTTTGGGAGGATTTATGAGAATTTTAAGAAATGACAGTGGCCCTGTATCTTTGAATTTAGCAAAAAAAAGAAAAACAACTCACTAAGTTAGGTTGTTAGTAAGAGACAGCAAGATTTTGTTTGGAACAAGAAGGTAAAGCAAATATTTGGAGAAAAGTGTTATAATGTGGTGTCATGCACCACATTTTGCTTGTGGTGCATGATTACTCTGAAGTTCAAGGGTGTTTCATGTGTGGAGGGAGGGTGGTGGTCCATATCAATGTACAGAGGTGCATGGAGGTGAGAGTCCAGTTGAGGAGGGGTGGCTGGGATTCCAGGGATTCTTGTGGCAGCTAAACAAATAGGGCTATAAGACATGATGCTAGGTGGATGGGAAGATCGTGGCTGTGACAACATCAGCAACAGGGAACACTCAGTTCCACATATGTTGGCTCCATGTGGAGAAATCTTGGTGGTCTTTCTCAATACACTGTATCTACTCCCACTCCTAATGGGAGGGAGAGGACCATATGATTCATGAGTTTGGAAGAAGAGAGCGGGTATGCTCAGCCAGTCCCAGCCTTTCTTCTTCATGTCTATCTGTCCACAGGAGGGCTGCACTCTGCCCTGCGCCTGCCTTGCAGAAATGGCCTTGCAGCATCTGTCCAGGGAGGCCTATACTGTCCAAGTATGGAATAAGTGGAGTGGTTAAGTCTATTCGGGGAGATTGCTCTGTCTAAAGCCACCATCTGCAACTTAGCTTTTCAACAGTAACTTTGAATATTTGACCCCCACGGCTCTGCCTCAGGTGGGGAAGGAGAGTGTTGTTCCAGCCAGAACCCTCAGAGATGCTTTTGTTTCCACCCATTTTTAAGTCTGTTCCTCAGCCTTGTGCTGATTCTGTGCTAAGGTCTTAATTGTCCATCCAATAACCCACTATTTGCCTATTATAGGTAGTGTCAGTTTCAATTGCTTTAAACCAAGCACCATGACCTGTACAATCATTTCGTCCTTGTTTGGGACAGACTTCATTGGTTTGCTAGAAAGGTTGTTGTGCTTTGCTTAAAAATGGCTAAAATGCCTGCATGTTACTCTTTGACTTTTCATTACAGACAGCACACAGGGGAACGAATCGCCAGTCCTGGAAAACCTGGTTTTTCAGATAATTATCATTGTATTTTGTATTCCCACTCTGCGGTTTTGGCTGTTTCTGCTAAATTCTTATATTCAGAGATTCACTTGACTGAGCATGTACAAAATCACTTTCTGTATTCTATCTGGAGTCAAATTCAATGATATTTATGACATTTTTATGTTTTACTTTCTGCATTAGTTTCAAACTTATATTTTTTCATCCATGTACAATATTAGAGCCATTGTTCCATTTTAGGGAATTGGTGGCATAATGAGACAATAGTACCAGTAAAAGTATAAATTTAACAACTGTAAACAACTACCTAGAAATGTAAATACATTGGCTCAGGCAGACTGCATGCTGTCAACAAAGATCAGCCAAAATGAACAGATCAGTGTTGTCTTTGAAGCACTTCTGTGACCTTTACAGACTCAATGATGAGTAGGAATCTGACAGAGATTCTGTGAAAATCATTATTAATCTTATTGTTCTGGTGATCTAGTGCTGTCTAACAAGCTACCCCAAAACTCAGTGTCTTAAAACAACACTATCAAACTGCATCTCCTAGAGTGTGGGTTGGAATTTGGGCAGGGCTTGGCTGGTTGATTTGTCTGCTTCCCATGGCCTTGACTGGGATATCACTCAGTGGTATGCAGTGATAGTGGCTGGGTGGAGCTGGGGACCCCAAGGCATTCACTTACCTGCCTGCTGCTTTAGTCCAAATGACTAGAAGGCTGAGGTCAGCGGTGGCTCCCTCTATTTCCAGGCAAGTGTAGGTGTGTAAAACAGGGTAGGTAGATGTCTGACATAGTGGTTTAGGGACTTCAGAGTAATTTTCCCAAGAGACACAGGGAGAAGCTTTAAGGTTTTATTATTTTATTATTATTATTTTTATTTTTTGCAACACAGACTTGGAGGTCCCAGGAGTCCCTTTTGCATTCTATTGACTTAGTAGTCACTGACCAGACTAGCTTTAAGGGCAAGGGGGTTACACTGTCTCTCAGTGGCAGGAATGTCAAACATGTACAGCCATCTTTAATCTACCTTGTGAAGTTTACTAGACGAATGTGAAGAACATGCTCCGTTGCTTTGTCTTTGAAGTAAATTGCCTGTGGGTCTCTGTTAGATCCCTTGAGACCAGCAGTGCTCCACGGACCACATTTGGAGAAAAGATTTGTGTAGAAAATAAGGGTGGCCCTACAAAACCTTTAAAACTCCTGAGTACAAATGCTAATTAAAGCTATATAATAGGATCTCCAGCTCTACTAGAGAGGCAATATAGCATAACAGCTAGTATGGTCTCCAGGGGTAAACTACCTGGAGTTCGAAGCCAGGTGCTAAGATTATTAATTGTATTATACAGACAAATGTCTTAATTTGTTTATTTTCTTTTTCGCATTTTCCTTCTCTCTGGGGATAATAATATCTCCCATTTCACAAGAAATTTTGAGAATTAAATGACAAAGTGGAATCATAGAATTTAGTATGGTACAGGGACTATGGTACAGGTAGAATTTAATATGGTACATGGTACAGGGATGAGCTATTGAAAATGTGTGACTCTGTGCTTTTCAATGATTCTTTTACTCTATTAGATTTTGGTCTCTTGACTTAGCAGATTATTGAGGGTGAAGAGAGAGTGGGGCTGTTAGAGACTCTCAGGTCAATAGAATAGTGTGGAGAGCTTGAAATAATGAGTCAATGTGTCAAGAAACAAAAATCAAACCAAAAGCGAATAAAACATCACATACTCCATTTTTTATTCCAGCAGATTCTCCATATGCCCTTCTTTTCTTCTTCCAACATGAATACAGTCATTGGCTTTTTTTCTGAACTGAATAGTGTGAGCATGGATAGTAAGAAATTTCCCATGAGGATCTCAAAGCTTTCACAGGTTAGCGGGGTGCCTTTCTGTTACAGCACTCCTCTTTCCATTGAAGTCCTAATGCCCAGTGAATGTGACTTTATTTGGACATAGGATCTTTGCACATGATTAAGTTGAAATCTCTAGGGAAGGTCCTAATCCCATATGACTATGTCCTTATAAAAAGGAGACATTTGGGCACAGAAACACACACACAAGAAGAATGCCATGTGAAGATGAAAGCACAGAATGGGGAGATGTATCCACAAGCCAAGTGATGCTAAAGATTGCCAGGATATCACTAGAAATGAGGAGAGAGTCAGGGGAGCCAACCCTTCTGACACCTTCTGGCCTCCAGAACTGTGAGACAATAAATTTCTGTTGTTAAGCTACCCACTTTGTGGCACTTAGTTATGGTAGCCCTACCAAACTAATACTCTGATAGTTTTCATTTTCTCTGGGAGCTTTTTGGCAAGAGTATCCTCTAAAAGTCAAGAGGATAAAGATGGAAGGGAATGGAGTTGGAGTTGGAAATATAGGAAAATCAGTTTTATGTTTCTTTAAAGAAATGTTTGAGTAAGACATTTTACTAATTCAAACTGACCTTTCTCTTAAGGATTGATGGGATTGTGTGACATGTAAAATTTGCATTTATATCAAAAATTTATATTCCATTGTAACAATGTAGGTTTACAGGCTGATGGTTACTTCACCGTGTTAGCTTGGCTGGGCTGCACTGCCCAGATTTTTGGTTAAATATTATTTTTAATGTTTCTGTAATTTTTTTTGTGACATTAACTTTTAAATTGGTGACTTTAAGTAAAGTAAATTACTCTTCATAAGGTGGGTGGGCCTCAACCAGTCAGTTGAAGTAGAACAAAGCTCGATCTTTCTGGAGCAAGAAGGAATTCTGCCAGCAGACTCTTTTTTGGACATGACCTACAACTCTTCCCTGGGTCTCTAGCTTGTTGGTTTACCCTGCAGATTTCATATTTACCAAGCCATCATTCATAGATTTCCAAATAACATATATTGTCACTTTTGAAGTTATTTTAATAACTTCCAAAGAATGTACTACATTTTCTCTTGCTTTCAAAATTGTAAGAAATATATTTTATTTATATTTATTTTTTATCCTCACGTGAGGACATGCTTACTGATTTTAGAGAGGGGAAGGGAGGAAGAGAGAGAGGGAGAGAAAGATCGATGTAAGAGAGAAATATTGATCAGCTGCCTCTGTTTTTCATTCAGACCAGGGACCAAACCCACAGCCTAGGCATGTTCCCTGGCTTGGAATTGAACCCTCAACCTTTTGGTTTATGGGATGATCCTCTAACCAGCTGAGCCATATGACCAAGGCTGAGAAATATATTTTAGCATTTTCATTATGTAAAAATTTTTAACTTTTTAAATACTCATATTGATGACTTCAGAACAGAAAAAAAAATTAACTGCTGAAAACTAAAAAATACCAGTTGAGTATCACTTCATTTTCATTGTCTCAGCTGTCACTTACTGTTGCAGGTAAGAGAGATGACAGCTGTAATGTCTGACAGTCACCAACAGGCTCATTCTCACTTGTTCTGTGCTTGAGAAACCAGACCAGGTCCATTGGTACTATACTATATAATACAGTAAGCAGTTCCTCTATCTCTAGCTCCATCACAGAAAAATTTACACTGCTTGCCAGTTAATTACAAATATCTCTCTCCTTGTTCTCATCCCTGCCTCCACCGCTCTCTCTCTCCATAAATGATGGTTTGGGAGATGAAACAAGTTCAGTGATACAGGGTACACCATGACTTCCTCTCCTATAAGGTACTCTAGGTTGATCTCTGTTAATCCTTTCAGTTTTTCCTCTACCAAGGCACAAAAGGAAAGGGAATTATTAGTTCTTAAAGCATTTCAGGAGTAGTTCCTCAAATTTCTTTCCTTTTCTAACTGGCCTGTTCATTTTTGACAAAAAGTTATAAGATGTAATAAAGCTACCGCTCATCACATTAGGCATCCATAGTCATGGGAGCCAGTTCCTTGAAATCAATCAATCAATACACATTTTTCTCTCTGTCCTGTTGGTTCTATTTCTCTGGAATAACTTACCCAATACAACCAACAAGCATAGATTTCCCTCTTTCTTGTTTGCAAACACAGTATTATAATTTTTAAAGGAAATAATTTATACTAGATATTAAAAATTCAAATAACACAGAAGGAAAAGCAAAGTGTAAAAACCACTCTCAAATATAATGACTCTGTATTAACCATGGTACTATTTTGATGAACATCTTTTTGGAACTTTCCACGCTCTTTATGACTTACTTTTTCTTTTTTTCAGTCAACAATATGTCATGAGCTCCTTTCTCTGATATTACATATAGGTAATTTAAAATAAAACATAGCATTTCACGGACATACAGGTTTGTCAGTTTTTGACAGTGCATGCATGTGGGACTACTATGAAATCCTGTCTCCTAAAAATTACATTTTCCTCTTCTGTGGTTTCTCCTTATGCCAAAGTCTCTTAAATGGGATTTCTGGATAAGGTTATTTTTGAAGTTAGAAAACTCAGAGTCAGAAAGATTTTTTAGACGGCACAAAAAGAGTATAAGCTTGGTTAGTACTCATAGCCAAGGTCTCTCAAGTTTTTGTCTAGACTACGAAGTTTTTTCTTAATACACGTCTCACTGGAAAAGTTCCATTCACTATAGCAAATTTATATGGTCTACTGAGACCACAGCTTTAACAGAGCCTTGAATTTTATTTACTGTAATCACCCACTATAAGAGAGAGCTAAATCTGTTGGTGGAATGGTTTCCTGTAGCATTTTTATCCATATTTCAAAAGAGAGAGAAATCCAGAAGGGTTGCTTATGAGGCTCATTTGCACTGAACACATGTGGAGTGACTGGGTGGCTGCCTTTTGATCACTTTAATGGGAACCTACACACAAAAACATAGATCTGATTCACACGTGCCTGCTGCTGGTAAGTGGAATTTTATGAAATAATAACATTCATAGTGAGAAAGGCTATAAAGTCTGTAAAGAAAACAATAGCTATGTGTGCAGCTAATGAGCAAATTTTCTTTCTAATCAGGATATTAATGATAGTGAATTAAAAAATCTTACATTTCATTTAACTTGGTAATTAACATGTTTTAAAATTTTAATCTTTCTAAGTACTTTTGCTCCTTTAGATAAAATGATCTTGGTACTCAGCCAACAACTTCCATAGTAGGTGCTCGATAAATATTTACTGAAGAAAGAACTTAATCTGGTAAAGCCAAGTTATTTACATTCATTTATATTATTAACACAGAGGTATTGGTCTTTCTGTAATTGAAAGCTTAATAGTAAATATATGTTTATCTTTCCCCTAGGAGATGAAACTAGAGTTAGTTTATAGGCCAGCAGCATTCAATATGGTAGCCACTAGCTATATGTAGCTATTTAAATTTAAGTTAATTAAAACTTAAAATTCAGTTTCTCAGTCACAACAGCTCAGTAGCCCCACAGTGCTGGTGACTACATATGAGACAGCACAGGTATCAGACATTTCTACTAATGCAGAAAGTTCTATTGGATAAGGCCATTTAGGTGATGCTCAATCATTCAAAATTTTTCTATAGAGTAAATGAAAAGGAGTCTTAATAAAACTATGTCAGCACAGTTACTCATTGACAATGAGCTGTTTGTTAATTTAAAAGAGTTTAAGTTGTTGTTGCTGAAGCTGTAGATGTTCATACATGTGATAAATCATCTTTAGATCTGGAAAATTTTTGTTTAGTTTCTCCAATTTATTATTAGCATTTTTCTCTTTTATCTAGCCAGCCTCTTCCCTTAAGCATCTGTCTACAGTAAATACCCTTCAAATTCTGCTGCCACCCACCCCCTCTGAGAGTCCAGTGTGATCACAGAAGAGGCTGTGCTCTTTCAATACCATGGGAATCCAGAATCTGGGTTCATGGGGCTCATTCTTGACAAGGGTTCTTTTCATGGGGCCTTATATAATTACCCAATTTGAGATGTGGCCTATTTATGCAGGTATAAAAATGTTTTCTTCACTCTGGATTACACATTTTAAGGGGAAGATTTAAATTATAATTGGTATAGTCAAAAAAGATTCAAAAACATAAGTTTACTTGGCAGAGACTTACTTCCTAATTGTAAATATAAACAAGCAGTGATCTTCCGACCAAATCCCAGCACTGTTACTACATCCAGGTCAGCAGCTACTATCTTATTTATGCAAGATTGCTTCCCCTTTTTTTATTTTTCTTCATATTGAAAAAAAGATACAGTTGTAGTAGTAAAGCCAATTTATGACCAAATTCTCTGTCCATAACAGAAAACAAAATCCAAAGAGCCTTCCGAATTAATTCAGAGAAGAGTTCATGTTTTATAGCTGACATGTTTTTGTCCTTCCTCTTCTCAAATTTTCAGCACAATGAGATCTTTCATACCAAATGTATGAAGAGGAACAATATTAATTCATTTATATACTTTATATTTTGTTTTGGCCCAAACAAAACACAAGCCATTTGTCAAGAGACAGAAAAGCAAGGAAATTAAAATTAGCTTGTACTGTAAACAAGTAGTAATTAAAAAACTTCTGTAACCTGAATTAGTTATACTTTTTAGTGTTGACGTCATTGTTCAACTATTCACTTCCCTTTGTGTAGGTTTTTGAAAAGCAACACTAAGAAGTGTTAATGAATTTAAGATGGCTCTGCCTTTCCTGGGAACCATTTTATTTGTTGTGAGGTTTATTTTCTAGTTTGAATTAGAGACAACTAAAATGAATATTGATATGGTGACTGATTTTGCCCAAGTTATTTGTCAGAATGACTTTCCTTTTGGGACCTGAGCTTACTGCGCAAAGTCTTAAGTGACATTAGGGAAAGAGTTGTTTGTTTTCCCCCCACTCTAAATTTTTCTCTTCTACAAACAGGAGCTGGATATGCATGTATGGACGCTGATTTCCCAGGATAGTCTTTGCCATGCTCCACCTGCCATGGTAGAAAGAGTGTAGCCTTTGAAGTCAGAGACTTGTTTATGCTTTTGACTGGCTGTTCAACCTTGCATAAATTATTTACTTTCTCTGAGCTTCATGTCTCTCATGTCTAAAATAGGGATGGTTTATTCACCTTGTAGGCCCTGTGAGAGGATTCATCACATACCACATTCTTCCGTATGTAATGAACAGAACCCATCTGAACAGCATCTGGCCAGTGGCATGTGCCAGGAAAGGGATGTTGTTGTTTTTAAGGAGTTGAACTTTATGCAGTGGCATTGAGGCTTTGGGAGTACAAAAGATTAAAATCTCTCCCAAAGTTTTTTTTTTTTTTTTTTTTTTTTTTTTTTAATTTGAAATGCTTTCATTATGGTGGCAGGAAACATGGTGGAAACACACAGAAACATCATTTTTCCTTGTCCCTTTCCAAGTATCTGAAGCTCACATTTTAAGCTGGAAAGAATAATTAGTGACTGATGCTTCAGGAGGCCATCTACATATCTATTGTGGAAAATGTCAATTTGTTCATTTAAATGAGATCCTGCCTGGTGATTATAATCATTTTCACACAAAAATATTGACTGATTCCAGGTCCAGGCTGACAATTGACATTGGGACACACTAATAGAAATTGATGACTGCTGAGAATTGAATCAAAAGTATAGGAATGTTACTTAAAATAAATGAGTAAGGTTGATGAGCAAAGTGTAAATACGATACTAATTATTAATGTTTCTATTGGTCACTAGAATTTCTAGCTATTAGCTTTTTGCTATGTTATAGCTTTTTGAAAAACACATTTTAAGTACAAATTAATTTTGAAACAACTGTACGTATATAGTGGAATTGAACAATTAAGTATGTGGCTGGTGGATATTTTCTCTCTGTTGGGGTAGAAGTCTGCAGACAAAAAAATGAGAAAAAGGCTAGAATGACACAGTTGGTCATGGATTTGGAGACATTACAATGATCTCATGCTTTGCTTACTATAGTTACGAATGAACTGCTCTTTATAGACATGTGCATATACATAGGTTAGCATATACCCATCCATTTCCTTGCTCTGTCTGCTGAGAGGCCCTAGAAACAGTGACACTTTAGTAGGGAAGAGCACACCTAGAGCCCAGGTCTTGGTTTCAAATGCCATTCCCCAATAAGAGGAATCAGGGCTTCTTGGAGAAATAGCTGATTCCAGGGTTGGAAAGGGAATATACAAGATGAGCCTGGAGTAACTTGTAGTAATAGAAAGTAATGAATGCTGAAAAAACAAAGCAAAATAAATTGAACAAGCAAAACATTCAAACTCTACAGATGGAGGCATATCACAGGGACACAGGAGCCAGTAGAAAGAGTTCCCCATGGGCAAAGAAGAAAAAAATTGAGCAACAAAATACAGTAGAATTGTATTATATCCCAAAGTATAAAATAAATTTCTGAGTCCATACTGATATAAATTATTGAATAAATAAATAGGGGAGAAATGACAGATTTCTCATGTACAACATTTCCAAACAAGTTTAACTCTGTCCTTAAGGCATGGAACACAACTCCTCTGCTATGAGCATGGGCTGTGCGTAGTGACCTGCTTCCTGAGACCTGCAGTAAGGAAGCAGGAAGAGTGATTTTACAGTAGAAACATGACATGTGCTACGTCAGACAGTTGCTCAAGGTCAACATCAACAGTAGTAAGCCATGTTGCTAGTATGTACTTTTGATATGATGTATATAAATGGCACTTTACCTCTGAGCCTTCCTCCTGCAAAACTGTAGCCTCAGTCTAATTATGAGAAAAATAGCCAGATCCAAATAGAGGGACAGTCTACAAAATACTCATTCAGCACTCCTCAAAACAGTCAAGGTCATCAAAAACAAGGGCCATCTGAGAAACTGGTCCAGTCTAGAAGGGCCTAAGGAGACATGATGACGAACTGTGATGTGGTGTCCTGGATGAGATCCCAGAGCAGAGAAAGGGATATTAGGCAAAAACTAAAAAAAAAAAAAAAAAAAAAAAAAAAAAATCTGAATACAGTATGGACTTTATGTTAATTGAGACTATATGGATTTAATTGTAATAATTTATCACAGCCAGGTATATCAGGTAACTGGTGGCTTGATGGCAGGTACAGCTTTCATAACTGAACATGCTTGATGACTTTCAATTGGTTTGAGACATTTTATAATTATTGTCTTGTTGTTTTCTTCAGAATTTCTCAAGTTTTAAAAAATCTTTATTTCCCTTGGTTCTAAATAATTTAAAATATAATTTTCTTATTTGATATTTTCATAGATATTTTAAGTTTTGCAAAGTGGATGAAAACAAAATTCAAAAACCACTGACTATTTTAATAAGTTGCTTGCTCTTTGTTTTCTTTATAGTTATGTTACAAAATTTTGCAAGTTAAACACACACTGAATACGTACGTCTCTGCAAAATTCATATGTTAAAACCTAATTTCCAATGTGATAGTATTTGGAGGTGGGGCCTGTAGGACTTGATTAGAGGATGAGGGTTGAGACCTCATGAATGGGATTAGCGCCCTCAGATTCCAGAGAGCTTCCTCACTTCTTCTACCATGGAGGCCCCAGGGAGGTAGCAAGAGTATGTGACCCAGACAGCAGGTTTGCACCAGACACCGAGTATGCTGATACCTTAATCTTGGACTTTTCACCCTCCGGAGCTGTGAAAAATAAATTTTTATTGTTTATAAGCCATCCAGTCTATGGCATTGTTATAAAAGCCCCAAGAGACTGATGTTCCATTTCAAAACATTTTTTTTTCAGCTAATAACTCATCTTTTATGCTTTGCTCTGTTTTGGCATTATTGAAAATATTCATTTATTTTGATTTAGCTAGTTCAAATTTGCCTTGAAGAACAACAAGAAGAAATACAGCTGCACCATTGAAGTAAATAACCTAAATTTAATTTAAAATTGTTTATCAAGCATATACAATACTAGGCACTTGGTACAGCACAGAAAATGTAAGTTTTTGTATGAAGTCTTGGAAGAGACAAAGATGCCGAAGAACAGAACAGAGACCCAAACCCTGTGATCCTGTATCTGCCAGAAGAGGGTGACAAGCTGTGCTCTGAGGTAGTCTCACTGAGAACAAGTCACAAACTCTTTTAGTTTGCTAAATCAAAAAAAGCTTTGAACTTTGGATAGAGAAGGAGGAGCAACAAGAAAGGGATGTTGTATTCAATGAAACTAAATTACAAACCTGTAGTTAAAATGTGACCGAAGGAAATCCTGGTAATTTCTGGAAGTACACGAAGACTGACAAATGGAAGTTTATATTGCAGTCCCCTTTGTTCCTGTTTTAAGCTGTATCCAAAGTTATTCATTGGGATGGTGGACTTGCTTTATTCTAGAGAAAATAAACATGCTCATGAAGGCTTTCATTGTTTTATTTGTAATCTCATCTCCCACCTTTATATTCCCCAAAATGACTTTCATTTTTCAACTGCCAACTTCACCAGAGAAGTTCTCAAGACTAATAACTCTTAGGTTTGGGAATAAGTAATTATATAGTTTATTAAAGTAGTCACAAAATGAAAAATGGGTCATCTAAATTCAGCTAAAAGCCAGATAGATGTTTGGGATTAAGAAACATAGCTGTAATAAGATAGCAAAACAAGTTCCTGGTCAGGCTTAAAATACTCATTCAATGTCCAATGAGAAAATAGTAGAAGTTTTTTAAAATTTGGAATCAAAAGGAAGAAAGAGAAGATAAGTTTCATTTTCTGATCCTGTCACAGGCCCCTAGGAAAATTTTGAAACAGGAATTCTTTCAAATATCCTCCCACCTTCCTTCTGCACACCCTCCGTCTCCTAATATTGTTCATTCCAGGTGCCCTGATCTTTTTTTTAACGTGATTTTTAAAAAGATTTTATTTATTTATTTTTAGGCAGAGGGGAGGGGAGAGAGAAAAAGAGGGAGAGAAACACCAATGTGTGGTTGCCTCTCGTGTGCCCCCTACTGGGAACCTGGCCCGAAACCCAGGCGTGTGCCCTGACTAGAACTCGAACCAGAAACCCTTTGCTTCTCAGGCTGGTGTTCAATCCACTGAGCCACACCAGCCAGGGCCTAGGTGCCCTGATCTTAACAAATGCTGCCTTGTATTTCTTTCTCACAGGAGCATTCTAATGAAGGCTGCCCCCTTGCTTCCTAGAGAGCCATAAATGCTGCTCTAGAATCCATTTCCTCATTTTTAAATTCCCCTTCCTCCTCCCGTCCTAAGACTTACCATACATTACAGGACAGTATGAGTGTACGATAAAGGTTCAACTCTTTCAGAGGAGTTTGTATTTTAAAAAGATGTTTGATAATTCAAATGTATATGTGTATACAGAAGCTTAATCAATAATGGAGGTATTACTTATAAAGTACAGAGCCAGGAACTTCCTAAAGGTCATTTCTCAGCTAATTCCTGTATAAAAAAGTGAAAATTAAAAAAATAAAATTTCAGTGTGGGGAAAATATGATGCATTGGGAAGATGTATGGTCATATTTTAGACCTTTTGAGGAGCATAGAATCAGAGTGGAAAAAAATGGTGTGTGTGGAAGAAGGTGGAGTTTGAATATAGTAGTGGTACATTTTTTTCTATCTCTTTTTCCCAGTGATAGATTTCTTACAAGGTAAGACTCGTAATCATTTTGTTTCTGTATTCTTTGAAGAAGTAGAACCATGTATTACATGGCTGTTTTCATGCTTCTTACAAAATGTTTACTTCTTGTATTTTGGAACATTATTCTAGAATGTTAGTTGGGGGTTCTAGAGCCCTGATACCTTCCGCATTTTACTTTGAACTTGAAGTTTACTGGAAGTTTTAAACTTCTTCCTGTCCTTGTTGGAACTCATAGAAGTTTAAATTCCATACTCTTGGTTGGTCTTTGATAGGTTTGAATAGAGACCAAAAAGTCATGAGTTATACCTAAGTTTGAAATGTCATGTATTTTGTTTTTATGGTATTTTTTGTTAGTTAATTACATTTAAAAAAACCTATGTGTACCCAGGAAGAATGTAACATGTAAACATATACCCAAGTTATTTAAAAATATGTGAATTGAGGGGAAAGAGTGATACACTATTTTTGCATTATGCAAAAGTAGAATTTTTTTCTTTTTTGGGTTATGATTTTACCATCTGATTTTTTTTTTTTTTTTAGCGGATACTCCAATGTCTTTGGATAAGTTGCATTTTCTTCTCTTTAAGTTTCTTTTATGGATCTTAAGATGCTTTAAATGTATTATTAATAAGTAGCACAATTCAATATTTATAGGTCCTCCACATTATGCAAGTCTGAGTGCACATTCTTTTGTATTTTCAATTTTATAGGAAACAATTTTAATTTTTTCACTTCACTTAGCCTCTCTCAATTGCCCACTGAAAGTTTGGTCATTCTATTAAACTTCATTCAACTTTCTAATATAAATTTCTCTTTTCTGCAAAACCCTTCCTCCAAAGTCACATTGCTGCTCTTGTGACAGATAGGCATCAATATTTGAAAGTGGCTATATTATGGATTTTGGCTGCCTGAACTCTCCAACTTAGATACCACATGTGGTCCATTTCTGCTTATGATTGCATCTGACACTTCTGACTGTTCAACAGTCTGGGTAAGGAGAATCTTGTGTTAGTTTCATACAAGCTGCTTTACTTTTTTTTTTTTAAGTCATTCACAAAGAAGTACCTCCAAACCACATGATCATTTCTTGTGGACTTTTTAATGAGGAAGCATAAGGAGTGTAACTTTATAAAATTCCGTGGGAATATATAAATATTTTACTTAAGATATTAAATCATTGTACAGATCAGTGTTTTTAAATTCAGAAGTCTGTCACTATTTGAATTTGTTGTACAAAATGTTCTTTAAATTTCTAAGATGGAAATTATATCAAATTAGGGACTTGATTTAAGGAGTATAAGTATATGGTGTTGATATGAGATTAGAATTTATGACAACTCCATTATGCTTCAATGACCCAAAAGGAAGGCTCACCACTTACTAGAGTCTTTGGTCTTGATGTAATCTGTAGTGGAGGAGTACACTGAGAAAGGTGAGATGTGTAGCTAGATGGGTATGATTATGTGTCTGGCTGTGTGGGCTTTACCTTTGAAGATGGCATGTTTGAAGATGGCATGCAGGAAAGCTTAGAGTGGTAATCATATCCCTGATGAAGTTCTCGGGGCAGTGTGTTAACACATTTATTGTCTCACTTCATTTAAAAAAATGCTTACTAAACTCTATGCAGTGTAAACAATCATACATGTTCCTCTCATTACTACTAGAATCCCTTAGGTCTGAAATGCTCTTTGTTCAAAAGCAACATTTTTTATGGCCTTCTAAATTGGTTTTTATCATTTGCTTTGATTCTAATGATTAAGGAAATTGTGCAGCTTCATAAAAGATAAAGATTCTTTGTCTGTGAAAGATGTATTATGTGGAGAACAGAGGAAATGAACATAATCAAGCATATTTCATGCCTGCAAATCCTTTTACCATAATAACATAAATAACTATATATATATTTGTTTTCATGGTTGCCAAATCTGATACTTATTATATCATCTGATTGAATTCATAGTCATGTTACTTATTAAGTCTTAAGTGCTGTGTGAGAAAAATTCCCCTATTAGCAGATTTAGCCAGTTCTTTTAGTAACTAAGAATGAGGCTATTATGAAGCAAAACCCAGTTTTTAAAATTCCAGCTACATGATTCTACACACTTGCAGTTAAATAGCTTATGACAACTTTACAGATACAACCCTAAATAGTGACTAATTGAAATGAACTTAATTTCCACTTGGCATTTATCTTCTAATTGTTCATCAGTAATATTCTTCCCAAATATCAGGGTTTCTCAAAGACAGGGCATCACTCAACATAGATTAGCTACTGAAATGTTTTAGCAAAAATATTTCTGAAATATTTGGAAACTGAAAAAATATTGTAAGAGGTTCAGTACTGTGTTAGAAAGTATCAATAAAAAAAGGAGGCAACATATTAATAGTGAAATTAGAAAGCAGTTCAGGTGAAAATGAATTTGCTGAAATATAGAATTAACCATCCCCTTCTTGTTTTAGTGTTTGAAGGTCAGGAAATTCTGACTGCTTCACTTTAATATCTGCAAAGAGAAATTGGACTTGGTCATTAATGTAGTTGTACCCTTTTCAAATTTAATGGAGTTTCAGTTTTCAAGGACCTGCCACCTCCTGAGATCTGAGAGCTTCAGATGGGCGTGGCTTTCTTGTCTTTCCCTGAGGTCACTGAATGTGCAGTGACCTCTGAGGTTCTGTCCTGAGTGCTTTCTGACTACCTTGTACTTGTCAACTCAGGCCAGATTTCATAACCCTGAACCTTGCCTGGAATAAAGTAGGTCTGGATCCTCCAGGTGAGACAAATGGTTTTTGTAATCTGAAAAGATGTTTGGAAGAAAAGCGTATTCCTCAAGGTCAGGATTGGGCCAGGAAAATTTCTTACGTATCCCTAGTCTTTAAACTTGTGAACAAGATAGGGAAGACCTGTTTGAGAATATATCATTTATGGGATATTTCATTTACTGGAAACACATCGTTTACTGCCTGTTTAGTTCTACAAATAACATTGTGAAGTATTTTATAGATGAGGAGATGCTCAGAGTGGTTCAGTGCACTCTTCATGATTTCACAGTTAGAAAGTAGCAGAATTGGAATCAAGTCCAGATTGAACTCAGTCCAAAACTGGTGTGTGTGTATTTCCCCAGGACTTCCATGTGTGAAGGGAGAAGGTATGCAAATTAGAGTAGTAAAATGCCTGGGAGGCAGGTCATGGCTCATATTATCACAATAGAATGGGCTTCCTCTTTGAAGGGTAGATTGACTAAGAATGTGTATCCACCATCGAAGATATTGTTGAAGCTTGGGTTTGTATTTATGTGTGAAAGAGAAACTAGCACATTTGCCAGCAAGGCTTTGGCTCATGAGTCAATGCTGACCACGTTTGGAGTCGGAGAGACACCACAGTGCAATAGTCTGACACCCAGATTGTGCTTCTTTCTAGAAAACGTGGCCTGATTTGTCTAATTAGTAGAATCCTTTGTAACTATTTCTGTAAAGTGATTTTAGAATTGATGGATAATATAGACACCATTGCTTAAAAATGTCATTATGAAAATACTTTGCTTCAGATTTTTCATCCACCAAAAGGTTTATTATGCTAACATACAATTGCCCAGTAAGAAATTTTCTACAGAGACAGATAGAACTGTTCAGACATTAACAAGCTATTTTTTTAAAAAAAATGTGAAATGGAGGCCGAGACAGTTCCAAAAATAAAGTGGACTCACTGGTCCACCTTTCAATAATTGTGCACTCAGCATCCAGCTCTGCCACGCAGTCTGAGAGCACAATTCATCTTGCTGATGCTGGTCCTGCCTTGAAACCTGTGCTTGTGCTTGAAGACGAGCCTTATCGGTCAGACAGCAATTCGGTTAAATGAATTCAATTTGTTTCTCACTCTCTAGGTCTTATCTAATTTTATTCTCCATGGGGAAGGAATTCTGGTGGGGGCACTTGTGTAGGTTCATCGAAGTGTCTGGCAGGAGAAATGTCCATTCCTATACTGAGGAAGAAGGTCAAGAGGACAGTGATCAGTTATGGTCAGAAGAGACTAATGACAGTGCGCTTGCTTTCATGGGGAACAAACTCCATCACTGAGGGCACAGCAAGAAACGTGGGCAGGGTGAGCCCCTGTTTTTCTTTGTGTATTTCTGGAATAAGAATCCAGACAGTGTGTATCTTCTTTAACAAAGAATGATTTGCAAGTAACTCACTCAAATTCTCCATAAGTATTGATTAACATAGAACCCACCTGCCCAGAATGCTTATGGTTTTAGGTTTTTTGCAAATAATGAAAAGTTTGAAATCAAGAGTAAATTCCTTTTGTTAATGCAGTAGAATTTTTAGGGGTGTGGGCATTTTCATGTACCGGTATATTATGCATGACCAGTGTTTCCCACTAATAAAAAGTGAATATGTTGGAACCTTTAGACTTTAATTTATCTGTGTTTTTGCTCACTTCACCCTAGTTTGGTGTCTTAATATATCAGAGGTCAAATTGGATTCAGTTAAACTTTCACATTAGTAGAAAGATTTCTTCAGAAAATAGGTATGTGGATGTTGATTGTGCATTTTTCTTTTTCTAAACATTTATTATGTCTCTGCCTCAAACCCCAGACTGGGTGCTTAGGTGGGGCACCTCGGGGGATTTTAAATCTTTAGAGAAAACAGCAGCCCTCACCATCTATTGGACGCTGTTGAACTCCTAGATCAAGACAGTTCCCCATTTCAACTTTAGGTTGTACTCCATTCTTTTAAACTATGTCACATCTTTGCAATCAGGCAATTGCTTTGATAAAATAAAAAAGTGCCTCAGACAAACCAGTGTGGAACAGTGTTGAAGGAGGTCACTGAGAGTGCATGGCCACTGGTTGACCGTGAGCTGGACCCAGGCAAGCAGGGGCCCCTCAGCCCCGTTGATTTGTCCTTGCAACATATGTTCTGCCTGCCATTCCTACACTAGGATGTGTTTTAAGGATGTAAACTTGAGAGAATAAGGTATGGTTGAGACATTCTGGATGGTACATGTGACTGAACCCAGTTAAAGGTTCTACATAAACTTTGAAGACTCTGGTGGGTGCGTAGATCTACTCATCTTGTAGGCACCCAAGACAAACCTCTTATGTACATTCCCTTGCCTAATAAACCTGCTACCTGACAGTCTTGAGTGGTATGTCTCTTTGTATGGTATCTCCTTGTCTTCCCTGTCCAGAGGGGTGATGAGCAGGGATTGGAAGAGGGAGGGGGGCAACAAACCATCAAGCAGCAAATGAGGGTGGCAGAGTCTGATCTATTTCAAAGTTTGAGAAGCTGTGTATAATGCCTGTGATATGCAGACCTCATATTGGTAAATAAAAAATTATTTTTTCATTAAAGTTATATATATATATTATTTTTCAAATGTTTGGCAAGTTGTTAGAACATAAATATTTGTTAAGTCATTTGGGCCTAATCTGAATAAACAGAATGGTTATCTGTCTCTTTGGGTTTGGGGCACCGTGAAATTTCTGAGACATGAAGGGGGCTGTGGATCAAGAGAGTCTGGGATCCTTTGGTCTATGCCAACAACGCAGTGATAGATGGGATCACACTATCTTATGGAGGGAAAATAGTTTCCTATTAACCATTTTACCATCATTAGAAAATTCATTGTAATATTCTTGGGAAAGACCTAATTGGGAAATTATACTAGACTTGTTTTTAAATCCTATTTAGTTCACTATGGAGAGTGATTCAATGTCAGGCAAATGATAAGCATTCAAAATATTTGTGGAATGAATTAACAGTGTATAAATTATATTTAATCACAAAATAATTGTTCCAAGTTATCAAACATTTTTCAGTTGCCATTACATTAGATTTTTTTTTGCAGTTACTTTTTTTTTTATTTAATCGTTGTTCTTGTACAGTTTTCTGTCTTTTGCTCCCATTCCAGCCCACCGCCCCAGCCCTCCCCACTTCCCTCCCATTTCCACCCCCACTAGTTTTTGTCCATGTGTCCTTTATACTTGGTGCTCTAAACACTTCCCCTTTCCCCCTGAAATTCTCTCCCCTCCCCCCTCTGGTGACTATCAACCCCTTCTCAATTTCAGTGTCTTTGGTTATATTGTGCTTGTTTGTTTGTTTTTTTGATTAGTTTCCTGTTAAAGGTGAGATCATATGGTATTTGTCCTTCACTGCCTGGCTTAATTCACTTAGCATAATGCTCTCCAGTTCCATCCATGCTGTCGCAAAGGGTAGGAGCTCCTTCTTTCTTTCTGCTGCATAGAATTCCATTGTGTAAATGTACCAAAGTTTCTTGATCCATTCATTTACTGATGGGCACCTAGGTTGCTTCCGACACTTGGCTATTGTAAATTGTGCTGCTATAAACATTGGGGTGCATAGATTCTTTTGGATTGGTGTTTCAGGGTTCTTAGGATATAATCCTAGCAGTGGAATTGCCGGGTCAAAAGGTAGATCCATTTTTAGTTTTCTTAGAAAATTCCATACTGCTTTTTCCATAGTGGTTGTACCAGTCTGCAATCACACTAACAGTGCACTAGGGTCCCCTTTTCTCCACAACCTCTCCAACACTTGTTGTTTGTTGCTTTATTTATGATGTCCATTCTGACAGGTGTGAAGTGGTATCTCATTGTGGTTTTAATTTGCATCTCTCTGATAGCAAGTGATATTGAGCATCTTTTCATGTGTCTCTGGATCCTCTGCATGTCCTCCTTGGAGAAATGTCTGTTCATGTCCTTTGCCCATTTTTTAATTGGGTTGCTTGTCTTCTTAGAGTGGAGTCGTGTAAGTTCTTTATATATTTTGGAGATTAAACCCTTGTCTGAGGTATCATTGGCGAATATATTTTCCCATACAGTTGGTTCTCTTTTTATTTTAATACTGTTTTCTTTAGCCATGCAGAAGCTTTTTATTTTGATGAGATCCCATTTG